>OVAU01003552.1:0-10975 GCA_900406315.1 Biscutella laevigata subsp. laevigata
CTAGTATTATATAACTAGTACTAATAATCTTTTAACTTTGTCTTATGCATCGTCGGTCGTTAGCGGCTTCAAGTCAATCAACATTTTGAATTTTAGTTCTTTAATCTTATTTTTTATTTACATTCCTTTCCTTTGTTTTATATAGTTCCTCACAAGGATCGACTTTACGATACCTGTTTTTGGATCAATCCTAGATAGCATTATGTGTGTATATATCGTTTTCTTATAAGAATTTTTTTAGAATAATTAAGAAGTATATAATGAATATGTGAAAAATAAAAATCTATTAAATCTCTATGGATCGTCCCCAACATTATCTGTGGATGTATGGACTTAGGGGACATGAATTATCAAAGGACATTTTCGGAATCCAATCTTGAACTGTCCTTTGGTGGCATAGGGCCAAAACTTAAATTTATGTCGTAAGGGTGTTTTAATGAATTGGAGTTAATGTTTTCCATAATAAAAACTTGACTTTTAACTCGAAAATATACGTGTACAAATGGAGTACATATTTTTTTTTTTTTTTGATAAAGGTAAATATATTATCAAAGAAACAGTTTAGATACAAAAGGCTTACAAAGCATACCTTAATTCCCTATCTCACAACAAAGGATTGTAGCAAATTACCTAAATAGGGAAAGAAGAAAGGACCAAAATGTCTAGCAGGTCCAATTTTCCAAAAAGGGAGGCAAATGCCTTGAGGTTTTTCCTAGCCATCAGAGAATCCCTTATGGTTCTGTCGATGATATGATTCAATACAGGGGGAAGACGTGATTCTTGACCATGCATCCTACAATTTCTTTCCTGCCAAATGTAATAAATCACGCATTGAATAACAATTCTCTTCAGGGATTGAGAGAGACGAGGAGACTTTGTTAGCAGCCAAGTGAGAAGCACCTCCCATGAGAGGAAAACAAATTGATTAAGTCCCAGACGAGTTAAAATCAGCTGCCAGATCGAATTAGAGAATGCACAATGGAGGAATAAGTGGTCTCTTGTTTCTGAATGAAGGTTGCAGAAGCAACATTGAGGAGAGATAGCTATCCCCCACGAGTTCAATCTTGAACGAGTAGGTAGTCTATCAAGAGTTGCGATCCAAAAATGGAACGCATGCTTCGGGACAAGGCCCTTAAACCAAACTGCTAAAGACCAATCTTTAAGATCACCTTGAGGCCTCAGAGAATCCCAAGTAAGTTTACAGGAGAAGGGAAGGGTATGGGTGAACTCAAGATCCCAATAGAACATATCCTCAGTCGAATCACAAGGGAGAGGCTGGGAGGATAAAATAGAATGGATCCGTAGCATATCAGAAGCAGCAGACCTTGAGGATGGCAGTCTCCAACCCCTAGAAGAGAGAGCCCCAGAGACTGTTGCCTGGAGGGGGACACCCATAACCAATGGAGCTAAATGACTATCCTCCAACAAATCGTATAACGAACCAGAAGCCGTCCAATTGTCATACCAATATTTTGCCCTGCAACCATTGCCAATTTTGCACCAAATAAACTTCTTAGCAAGGGACCTAAGAGAGAGCAGAGACAGCCATAGCCAAGAATGGTTACTCTGAGGTTCAATCGACCAAAATGAATCATCCTTAAGATTTTGCACATGAATATTTTCGAAAATAGATGTTTTAATGAAACTGAGTATATGATGAACAAAATTTTGCACATGAATATTTTCGAAAATAGAAGAAAAAACAAGATACATATACATGTATCTCAAGGTGATATTTATTAGGATTAATGTTCTATATTGAAAGTTGGAAAGGATCACAACTATATAATGGATATAGATTAATTCACTTATTGTTAATTGATTTTGAGTTGGAAGTTCATAGAATATAATATTAACATGGTATTAGAGTCCGATCCATACGGCCTAACCCGATCCATTATTGTTGCGAACCAAAAATGGTCCATCGATCTTTGCCCGAAGTTCCGAGATATATGATCAGAAGAACCATCATCTCGAGGGGGTGTATTAGAGATTAATGTCTCATATCGGAAGTTTGAAAGAGATCACAACTAATATATAAGGCATATGGACCAATCCACTCATTGTCAATTAGTTTTTAATTGGAAACCCATAGAACTTAACATGGTATTAGATGAGTCTAGTCCGAATGACCCAAACCCGATCCATTATCGCTGCAAACCAAAACTAGTCCATCGATTCTTGCATGAAGCTCCGAGATCTATGGCCATAAAAGCTATCTTCTCGAAGGAGCGTATTAGGGATTAATGTCCCACATTGAAATTGGAAAAAATCACAACTAATAAATAAGGGATATGTATCAATCCACTCATAACCAATAAATTTTAATGTCGAAACTTCATAAAACTTAGCCATATATTCCTTTTTTTCTATCACTTATTCTCTAAAAACAGTATACAATATAGAAAAAAATTGCATGTTAGGCAAAGAGCCACCAAGAGTTCTATAAAGCAAAGAAATGTTCGATATAATTCCAACTCCAACTTAGAAGAAGACAACATTTTTTTATAAAACAAAGAACAAGTGACTAATTAGAGACTTATTTTCATTTTAACTTGTTTTATGTACTTTATATCTTAAGATTCGTAAGTATTTGCGATATATATAATACATCTTATCAACGACTAAACAAAACAGGTTGTTGTTGAATTGTTTTCTCTAATAAATTTCAGCATTTGATATTAACTTCTTTTATACTTTATTTATCTTTAAGATTTTTCAACATATATTGTAACATTCTGTCGAACACTAAACACTTAGATTAGTTACTGGTTTTTTTGTTTCTAATTAATATACACCAGCATTTGGACAACAACAAAAAAAACTTAATATCAGCATTTTTTATTTATTTTTCATTTACACGAATAACAAAAAAATAAGTAATAAAAATGTAGAGACATCTTTCAGTTCCTAACCCAAAGTGTCATTTTCACATGTAAATCTGAACACAAAATAATCGAATATTTTCATACATTATTGTTATACCATCATTAAATATTGATATGTGATAGATGATATCTACACTACAATAAAAGTATGCCATAAACATTTGATTTTTCTTATAAATATGAAGAAAATATTGGAAAAATTAAAAGGAAAAAATATATGTTTCACCCAACCCCTTTTAAAAGACTCTTAAAAGTGTCATTTTCTCAAAGAGACAGAGAAGAAAGAGACTTCTCATTTCCCACATACCTTTTGCCATCTCTCTTTACAACTGCTTTTCTCTCCTCTCACTAAGAACAAATTTTCATTAAGTTAATGAGAAGAAAAAAAAAACCTTTTTGAAGTAAATAAGATTATACCAAAATTCATCAAGAATCTTACCCAATCTTCTCTTGTTATGGAGCTTTTCCCTTCACAACCTGACTTATACTTGAAGAGCAACAGAAGAAGGGAAGAAGATGATGAAGAACAAGAAAATCAAGAACAAGAACATGTCAAAAGGAGATTAGAGTTTCAAGATAAAGCTTCAGATTCGGACAGAAAGTTTTCCGACCATCTCATCCACACCCTCCAATTCACTTCAAACAACAAACCGACCAAGATTGGTAGTAATCAAGAACACAAGGAATCTCTTGATCAAGACTTGAGATCTATGGTGATGATGAGACCAATAAGAGGGAATCAAATCCTTGACCACTACTACTACGCATCAACCTCTCCCACTCCTTTCTTCTTCAGTGAATCCAACGGTCAACACACAAGTCGTCGTACGTTCGTCACAAACCCTAATTCTACTTCTTATCATTATAACCACCGAAATCGGCGTCAAGTTCGGCCGCAGCCGCCGAGATTCACGGCCAATCGAGGAGTAAGAGCTCCGAGGATGCGGTGGACTACGACACTTCATGCCCATTTTGTTCACGCAGTTCAATTATTGGGTGGTCATGAAAGTATTGTCCTTTTTCACAGTTTCCACTTTTTATCTTTATTTATTTTATAATTATTCTTTTTATAAAACCAAATTGAATAGGCTTTCTAGATATAGAACTCCATTTGATTCATTTTGTGATTCTGATTGAATTTTCAGGAGCAACTCCAAAATCAGTACTTGAGCTTATGGATGTGCAAGATCTCACATTGGCTCATGTTAAATCCCATCTACAGGTAATATTATCCTTAAGTAATATATGTACAATATTGTATAGGTAAATATATACTATATATATTGTACTCTTTAAATAAATACGGAAATTCACAAGTCTACTATATGATCTTATTTGTATTACTTCCATGTATTGAGAAATTATCTACATTATGTAAGAAAAAAAAGAAGAGAGAGTGAGAAGGAATCAAAAGCTAGATGTAACCAAAGTCTTTTTTATTAGTAAGAGATGCAGAAGAAAAGTAAAGTATAAAGAAGGCATCATTCTTCAATGATGATATGTATCTTTCTCAAGATTCATATATCTATATCTATATATATATGCATGATTCAACAATGATGATAAGTATCTTTCTCAAGATTCATATATGCATACATATATCTATATGCATGATTCTTCAATGATGATATAGATAAATTACTTTTTTGTGTAATTAATTTGACTAAATTATGGTTAGAATTATAAGACACGTAGACCCATGATGCACATCCCCATCTCTCTGTGTGTATGGCTGCACATTTTCATGAATCGTAAATGCTTTCTGTTTTACCCTGCTCTCTTTTTCTTATTACTCTGTCCTCTCTATCTAGCTAGCTTTTCTCTATGTGCGTGCATATCATTATATATTTATATATAGAAATAGGTGCACACACGTGAATAGAAGAAAGTCTACATATTTACATATATGTATTGATCAATATAACCCTATATATATATATATCTATATTTTCTTATGATCAAAGAGTTTCAGACCATTTGAGTCATAGTCCAATTGGACCGTAATCTCCTCGGACCGGAGATAAGAATATGATATAAATGAATAACATTTGGCTGAATAATCCCCTTCCCACAGGGCTCGAACTCGAGATCTTTTTTTCCTTAGGAAATGTATCTACTGGTTGAGGCGTTCAGCTCACTGATCCTCAAGATAACCCTATATATAATTTTATAACTAATATTGATATGTTGATATAATTAACAAAAAAATCTAGTATTAATATGTTTAGATGTTTTGTAATCTAACATATAATGTTTTTCAGATGTATCGGACCATCAAATCTACTGAAAAGCCTACAACATCATCAGGTTTGATTGGTTGTATATATAGTTGATTAAATTAAGTTATATCTGTTAAATACTAGAGTTTTTGATAAATGTTTGTATGTAAATAGGGTACTCAGATACTTGTGAGAATGTAAAATATGTAAAGAACGAGAGACAAGGAAGAGATCTCCAAGGTCTATGGAAGAACTCCTCAAGGTATATATAGTTTTGTCCGAGATAAGCTAAATAGTTATTTTAGGAAACTTACCATATTTGCGTCATTTGATAAACTTAACATTTAACTATTTTGTTAGTTTATTCCAAAAACATTTAAATTATTCCTTTTTCGAGAAATAATCAGTGTGATAAAATTGGGATGTTTGTATAACAGTGAGGATTGGTCCCATTTAAAGGCAAAGGCATCAGGTGTAGACAACATTTCATCCAATGAGGTATCAAATTTCAAAAAAAAAAACTTTAATCAAAAGAAAGAAAAAAGTTTTTACAAAAGTTACTTTTTATTCCATATGTAATTCAAAAGGTTTCATGTCTCAAAAGCAGAGAAAAAGACTTTTTTGGGAGATATGATAGACTTTATTTCTTAACCTATTAAAAATAGTTAATCGAAAGAAAAAAAATAGTGAATATACAAAGCTTTATATACAATTTGTGATAACTAAAGTTTATACAAAAATATTATTATATTATACGATTTTATTTAAATAATCTTTTAATCTAAGATATCAACAGGATATGGATGGAAGATGTCGAAGCTATGAAAGGTTGTCGTCAGAGTCATCAAGCCTCACAGGAACAAGACTTAAGTCTGAAATTCCAAATCTGGATTTCACATTAGCTACACCAAACCTTCCTCCCTAATTTACAATATATATATATATATATATATATATATATTATTATATACAATAAAGTTTATCTGATTGAAAATATACAAATCCCAACCTCTTAAAGTCATGTTTGTATGAAACAAAAATATATATATGCGAAATGATGTTTGTTTCTTTGATTATTTATTTGTTTGTTAGTCGTTAAGCTTTGAGTTGAGATGTTTATATCATATGCAGTCTTTTGGTTGCGAAAATGTAGAATTAGAATTATTTGGTCATCATTACAACGACGCACTGCAAAGACCAATCCACGTGTTTGAATCGGACTGATTTATTACCGAACACATGTTTGTCTGATCCTTGTGACGTTGACATGCCAAAGACTTTTCCTTCTCAGTTACTCTTTTTTTTTTTTTTTTTTGTTTGGGCCTTTTTAATTTTTTGATTTTTTTTAAAAAAAAAAAAAAAAAAAAAAAAAAAATTNTATTCGATATTTGCTAAAGACAAAAAAAGAGAATATAATGAAATTTTGATATTTTGTTTAACGGGTCAGCTTGTTCCTCGAAGCTTGGCCCAACAACATTTGTAGGCGAACAAGAACTTGTGTGTTGACCAAGAGATAGTACCAAAAACGTAGAGAATATTTCAAGAGTGAAATCAAATTTAAATATAGATTGGAGTTATGGTTAACATAAACAAAAAGTACAAGTTAGGTTGTTTAAAGTAAATAAGAGGGTTAAAACGTACATAGCGAGAAATAGAGTGTGGAAAACGTTAAACGATAATGGTCGCATGTGCTGAAATGCAAAGTGCGGAAATGTAAAGTGAGATGCAGGAAAGTAAATTGTGAGAAAGTAAATGTGCGTAAAGTAAAGTAGAAAGTAAACAAGACAAAGAGTCCCGCAAAAGAGAGTCGAGTTAGTCGGTAGTGGCAGAGCCAGGTGACGGCGAGAGTGTCACCTGACCCACGTGATTTTTTTACAAGCCATTTTAAAAATAATTTTTAAAATATTACTAAGTTGACCCACATGAAATGTTAAAATTTTGATTTTGACCCCCTAAAATGTTTTTCTAGATCTACCACTCCTAGTCGGCGTTTTATAGTATTAATCTGTTAGCGAGCTGCGAGCTAAATTCAACAACGTTTGTTGAGCTCGAGTCGCGAGATCGGATACAAGCGAAGTCGGACACGAGCCTCTTAATTATTTTTAAGATCTATCTAACGAACTCTTCTGTGTTTTTCCACATTTTTGACGTAGAGCATTCTCCCTATTTATAAAAAACAGTGTTCGGGTTATTTTTCTACTTTTCGAACCGACTTACGATGAGTCAATGAGTCTTCTCTTAGTTTTGAACCAAAGTCTTTAAATCAATACCTCTTAATACGAGACAGTTGTAGATGGGCTGAAGGCCGGTCTTTGAGATGGTACCCAACCCATTACCAACATTGTTTACAGAGGTTTAGACTCGGTATGTTTGTTTGAAAGAGAAAATGATAGTGATCTAAATCAAGAACTTGAATTTTTCACACTCTAAAATTTGTTACATTAACTTATTTATAAATACATTATTCAAAAAAGACAAAAGAAAACCGAACTAAACTTTTTTTTTGTTCTATTGTTCTTTGTTACGTACGTTTCTAGTTTAACCAGTGCCGGCCCTGAGCCCAAGTAACCCAAGCAACCGCTTGCGGCCCATTTTCAAAACGTCTAATTTTCGGCCTTTTTTCATCAAAAAATCATTTTTTTGTTTGTAAATAGGTCCATTTTTATTTTTTTGCTTGTGGCCCATACAATTTTTAGGCATTTCAGGGCCGGCTCTGAGTTTAACTATACTAATTTAACTATACGTTCAATTTGTTGAAGTGATCGCATCTGCGTCTCACCTCTCCATCTTGATCGCCTTTAACACCTATCGTGCCTAGTTTCTCCATGGCAAGTGCGAAGTCTTCAAAGAAAACCGTCTGATTATTCGCATATAATTCCACGAACGGTCTCGTGCTCTTATCTTTAAACAACTTATGGTCGGAAGCTAACAGTCCAAGCCCTCGTCTCAAGTTCTTATAATACATATTATCGAATTTTCCCGGCGTCACCGGATCAAGAAACGCCGCCATCAACTTATTCTTCGTGTTGTCCTTGCATAAATCTTTAAGCCCGCTTGAGAGTTTTGCGTTAAGTTCTTGATCAGCTTGTGGTCCGAATAACCGGTTGCTAAATTCTATGCAATGAGCGAATCCAATCGTATGCGCGCCGCTTAACGCAACCACCTCCTTTAGAGTGAAACCATTCTTCTTGAATATCGATTGAATGTCCGGGACAGTTTGGTTAGGCATTGGTATATTTCCTCGGACTTTATGAACTTTCGACTCAAAACCATCTTTACGACCTAATTTGACTTCATAGAAAGGCCCACCAACTGTTGTGACAAGGTCACGTGTGGCTTGAGCTAAGATATCTGCGCAAGACACCACACCAGGACATGATAATTCAAGAGCTGTTTTGATGCGAATCACAACGTCGAAGGCGTCTCCTGCAAGTGACTCATTGAGTTCATCTTCACGTTCGGCTTTGTTGAAAGAGTTTGTAGCGATTAGAACGGATGCGTCACATCCTTCCAAGAAGCAGTCATGGAAAAAGAGACGTAACGTTCCAGCAGCTGTCGTTGGTTGTTGGGCTTGTTTGGTCGTGACGGTTTCACGTACGATTTTGTTAAAATCAGGACATGTTTTTTGGTAATAATCTTTCGTTAAAGTCGCCGAAAATATTGACGGGACAAAGACTAGGACGAGGAGGAGAATAACGCGAAGAAACGATGACATTGTGGATATCACAAGACTTTTAACGATTTACTAAAAATTGTTTGTAAAATATGAAAATGGAATTAAAATGTAGAATTTTTTCTTCATGAAAAATAGAAGCATGTACGTGCGGTTAGAGTTTGGCTTTCTTTTGTATTTTCTTTCTATTTTTGTAATAGTCTATGTTTAGTTTTTTTGAAATTTACTTTTTTCGATTCAGATACGTTTTCAAAATATCAATTAATTTAAAAATCGATTGGTTTATAGGCTAATTAAACACAAACATGGAATGCTAATTGTGAAGCGTGAAAATCAATGGATGGGCTTGGGCAAAAAGGATCCAAAATCCGAATCTGAACCCGGTCCGAAAAATACAAATTCGAACCGGAACCGAAATATAAAAAAGCCCGAATGGATCCTATATTGGTGGTATTTAGAATTCTGGTAAAACCCAAACCGAACTCGAAATCCTAAATAGTACCCGAAAGACTTAAACCTAATCCAAAAATGCAATATTTATTATTATTTTTAAATATTTATATATATTATAATTCTTAATATTAAAATTTTATATATTTAATATGTTTCTCTTGTTTTGATTCACAAGTTTTTGTTTACTTTTATTATATGTTTACTTTTATTATACTGAACCCGAAAAAATCCGATACTTTTTCGGATTCTCTAAATTTTACAAAATCCGAACCAAAGCCGAATTATACCTAACCTGACCCGACCCGAATTTTTATAGAAATCGAATGGATCTTAAGTGATGAACCCCAAAACCAGAAACCCGAATGAATCCTACTTAAACTAGAACGCCCAAATCTAGCAATGGATATGTAAAAACATTAGAGGCTATAAATTATGAACTTCGCTCGATGGAACGATAAATCAACACTTTTATCAGCTAAATTAAAAACAAACCATTTCTTTTCCGACTTTTCCATAATTTAAATCACCTATTATTCATTAACAAGAGAAAAAGGTAGTGGTGGTGGTGGTTAGGACGATGATAACGATAATGACAAAGATGACAGATGATGGTAGGAGATGGACGATGATGGATATGAGCAATTGATTAGTGCTCTTATTTGGTAGCATGACCCCATTTGATGAAAATGAGTCGACCACGAACCTTACGTTTTGATGAAAGAAAAGAAACAAATAACCACTCTCAATTCAATTTTGTTTTCTATCACTATACTAGCTAGTGTTATCGGAATAAAGCATTTGCAAGAAAACGTTATAGATGAATAGAGATAAGAAAATTGATGAATTGATAGGCTAAACATAAATCTTATATTACTTGGAAACAAAACAAAAAGAACCAAAAAAAAGGTAAAGACAAATGTTGACTTCTGACAAGCAAAACCATGCAATATCTCCTCCCTTGTGTCAATTTTGTTGCTTAACTTGCCATCACATTTTTATGTCATCTTCTTGGCATTATTAGTATATAAAAATCCTACAATTCTTTCTGACTAAACACTTTCTACAAAATTAAATAACCAAATTATTTGTTGTTAGATATCAATTTTTGCTAACGTGTTATCGTTCATATATGCGTATATTGTATCATGCGGGAAGTTGGAAGTTGAAAATGACACTACACAATATATAAGGGATTTGCATTAATTCATTTTTATTTATTGGTTTTGAGTTAAAGCTCAAGAACTTAACATGATATTAGAGTATGATTCAAACAACCCAACCAGTGGCGGATCTAGAAACATATTTCACATGGGTCATTATACTAAAAATAAAATTTTAGGTGGGTCAATTATCATAATTTACCTCAAATGTTAGATAAATCTTATACAAATTAATCAAAAAAATAAAATTCACATGGGTCATTTGACCCACATGTTAACACTGTGGCTCCGCCACTGAACCCAACAATCCATCGTTGTTGTGAATCACAAACTACTCTATCGATTTTTGTTTGAAGTTTTGAAATCAATGACCAGAACAATAATTAACGCAAAAAATAAATATATGAGAATATTATATCACATCAGAAATTTAAAGGGATCATAAACATATAAGAAATATTGACAATCTCACTCATTGTCTGCTAATTTTAAGTTGAAAATCTATAGAACTTAACAACAAATTCTTTCTCATACTCTTGATTATATATATATATATATATATATATGTATATATATATATAT
>OVAU01003553.1:0-10904 GCA_900406315.1 Biscutella laevigata subsp. laevigata
TGTCCTAAATGGCCAAAGACCATAGTTATCGCCGATCAACATCTATAATTATGGCTTAGATAGGGAGTTCAATTACGTCTGTTACGTTTGTAAAAATGACGAAATGACAGTGTTTCAATTACTTACATCGGTAAGTAAAAAGACATCATTTGCCTCGTATTACAACATAATAGCGGTGTGATAAGACATCATAGCCACGTAGTAGGACACTATAACTTACGGATTACATTTGTTTATTATATTCGTCAGAGTGATTAACTGCTTATATTTTAATATTATATTACTGATTTTAATGAATTACGGGTTTATTAATGCTCAATCACTTATAAAATCATACAAAGACATCGTTTAGGGTTTGGGTCCATTTATACAGAGACATAGTTCATTAAATAATTACTTACAACTGATTTACTATTTTCGACCGATTTACTTTTAAAATTTTGACTGAGTTACTATTTCCGACTGAGTTACTTTATAAGTTTGGTAGAGTTGTTGTTTAATTATTGATGAGTTATATATTAATTACAGCTGCCTCTATTTGATTATGGTCAAGTTATTCGTCAAGCGATGCATTTTACTATCCCATGGAAGTAAGGTTTGGTGGGTACTGAAACAGAGAAATATAAATGATAGTTCATTAAGTAAGACAGGTCGACAGGTTACAAAGGCTCGAAGGCTGATCGAACGAAATACAAAGCACAAACGACAAAAAACGCTAGATGCTCTGAATGTTATCACTCCTGGTCTATCATTAAGACTATCTCAAGAGTTTGTGCATCATACACAACGCATTGGTCTACACACCACATAATGGATATGTTTATTGCATCCAGGTCGGTAAGGATACAATGACGAGGATATAAGACGATGGTACTCGAGCAGTATGTCGGATATGTCATTATTAGACTCCATGCGAAAGCCTTTCTGAAAATAGGGCGATAAGGGCAGAGAAAATACACGAGAAAGAGTCTAGGGGAAGTAACGCTCCAAAATAAGGATTTTGTTTGATTACGATGAAACACATCTCCTTTTGAAGACGAAGAGGAAAAGAGATAAGACAAAGAGGAGAGAAAAAAGAAATAAAAGACTGGAATAATCTTATCTGTTGGATTAATTATAACCAAAGGCACCAGAGAAAAAAAAGAAATTAAAGATGCTATTCACGGCTAATTTACGGTTTACCATGTATTTTCTAATACGACGGCTGACTTCTAGAATAACTTTGTCCGTAAACTCAGCCAAGATGTAAACAAAAAAAACTAGATAACGCAGCCGTTAAATATGAAATTTTGAAACTACCGCGTTCCGTGTTTTATCGATGTTAGTGTCGACCCATTTTCTTACATCGGTAACGTAACGTAAAAAGACATCTTTCTCAGGTGAATGACCTTATAGCTGCCTAGTACGACATCGTAGCTGACTAATAGAACATAATAGCTGCGTAATATGACATCTCAACTTGTAATATTATATTATTTATGGTATAGGGTTATTGTGCTAATATTTTAATATTTTAAAAATAATATTTACAGTATTGTGCAAATGCGATAATATTATATAGAGTTAGTAACAGATGACTTTCTGCTTAATTATAGTTGAGATATTGTCATATTACGGATATGTTTTGACTTGATCATGACAGACGTATTGAAAAGAATTTAACAATAAGCAAAATAAGCTTTGACTTGATTACGGTTGACTTATGATCGATGTTGTTTCTAAAGCATCACATTGCTTTCATTACAGTAACTATTATAATAACTACCGAAAACAAGAACAATAACATCGTCTTCTTCATAACATGTCATTCAATTTCTTCAATCTTGCTATGAAAGTGATTAAAGAGGTTAATCTCAACTTCTTCAATTCGTTTCATATCCTCCTCCAAAGACTTATTAACCTCTGTCATTTTCGCCTCGTACTTAGCCAATCTCTTGCCTATCTTTTACAATTCATCATGAACTCCTTCATCAAACCATTTAAATACATGCTTATCTTTCACCAACTGCCAAATTCAAACAGGCTATACGAATTGATAGAAATATCTCCAACTTTCGATTAACATTCACAACTTGATTCAATCATACCTTCTGTTCGGCTGCAAAAGAACATCGATAGAACCATCGATACAAATTCATTTCCCTTTGTGAGGTCCTCACAACGATTTCTTCGCCACACCAACAATGAGTAGGTACTCCGTACACCCTCGATGTCTGCTAGCTATGGCTCGACTCTGGAGCCTTCGACGAAATATCGGAATCGTCTGTCAACTTTGCCAACCTTCGCGAACTCTCAGAGGTGTCGGACATGTCTGCTAGGCACCTAGGAATAAATCGATTTGTTGAAGATATAGATTAGGGGTAAAATGATTTATAGGTCTTTTAATTTTGTTATGGGAGAAACCGAATTTGAAGGCTGATTTACGGATTATAAATTTGTTTAAAACCACTTAATTCTGTTAGACCCCAATTAAGGTTTCTTGTGTATCGAAACAAAGAGATAGCAAATGATATTTCATTAAGACAACTCGACATAGTACAAAGGCTCGAAGGCCGATCGAACGTTGTAAAAGAGGCAACAAACGCCAAAAGACATGAACTTAAAAAGGAGAAGATTCTGGCTGCGTTAAGAGGTTGCAAGAAAATAAATAAAAAAAGTTGAAATGGGAAACAAATCTCCTCCAGGAGATGCTTGGGCTAACAAATTTGGAGGAGAACCTATTGAATTAGCAGAAAACTGGAAGTCAAATGTTGTTCATTCACTAACGCCAGCCAAAGTCCGAGGAGGAGGAAACCATGGATTGGTCGCGGTGAAGCGTACCTTGACTGGATCTCCACGACCACCAATCCACAACCTGACGGTCGCTGTCAGAACGATTGCATCCAGGTTGGTTATGATACAATGACAAGTGAACGTCGCTCGGTAAAGATACAATGAAAAGATGAGAAAACTCGAGCAGTATGTCGGAGATGTCATTATCAGGCTCCATGATGAAGCCCTTCTGAAAGTAGGGCGGGAAGGCAAGAGAAAAGACAAGAAAAAGAGTCTAGTGCAGAAATGGTCCAAAAAGAGGATTTTGTTTGATTCTCTTTAGTTTATCTAGAATTTATTTATTATTATTATGAAGAAAAATGAACACGGCGTACGATGATGATTCGAGGGTTGGTGGATTAGCCAATCAGGGAGTGGAGAGTATGGACCATTAGGGAGTGGACAGCTGCATTATGGTTTTGTTATGGTTGGCTTATGTTTTAATCACGGCCGACTTATTGTTTAACTACGACTGAGTTATTCTAGTTTAATCATATTTGTTGGATTGATTGCAATACATGGTAGACGGTGGTGATCCGAGTGATAGTGGATTAGCCAATTAGGGATATCTAATAGTTTGGACCGTTAGATCTAATGTTAGCAACAGACAAAAATATTGTCAAAATGCGATACTAGTTATTGTTTAATCTATGTTCGTTAATAGTTTCATTAATATTCATATTTTCAAATTTTTGATCTGATAATCGAACACATGATTTACCATGAGTTAGACAACATTTGATCTGATGTTCAAATATATGATCAGCTATGATTAATCCAAATATGTGATCTACGTGTGAGGTGTAGAGTAATCGTAAGAGGCTCAACATACATCTCGATAGCATTATTGGAACAAACGGTCGTATATGACTAATCAACTTACATCTCAATATCATTATCTCTTCTGAACTTGTGAATTCAATAAAGTGGATGCACACATTTGATTAATATTCACTCAGGATTGAAAACTGGATCTTTATTAACACATTTTAAATTATTAACATTGAATTTGAGAGTTTTATATCGTGTTTGAGGTTTCACCGAGTTATATGGCCACTAAACGGCTGGTTTATGTAGTATAGGGTTTGGCTGATTTATAAGACCACTAAAAGGTTGGCTTCTATTAAAGTGAAAGCGAATTATAATTTTCTCTTATACGGCTGACTTATGTTTTAAATATAGTAACGTAAAAAGACAATATTTTCGTCATGATATGACATCATAGCTGCCTATCGAGACCCAAAAATCGAGCGAAGCAAACCCTAGACAACTCGAAACGCATTTTTACTTGTTCTTGGATGTTCGGTTGCTTAGCTCTGAAATTCGTCAAATAGCCCATGCAACCGTCACGAGCTTATCAACTTCATGATAACAATGGGGCCTAAGACGAGAGGAGTTTGGCGACCGACGAGAGGAGGAATCGTTTCGACGAGAGGAGGCAGAGTTAAGACAAGACGCAGTGCAAGACGGAAACGGAGAGAGCTCTTACGGGGAAAAAGTGATCCACCTCTAGCAGAAAGTGACCCAATCGCTCAAGAAGAAGTCGCTGAAATCAGAGAAGATGCCGGTGAAAGTGCCACTAAGTCTTATAAATTCAGGGAAAGAGACGAAGAATCCAATGAAAGTGGTGGAGATGGGATCGGTTAAACTTTTGAAGGAGTTACTCGTATTGGTGAAGAAGCCCATGAAACCAGAGTCGAAGCCGCTCCCATTGATGTCCCAATGGCCGATCCTCTACAGAACACGGTATGTTGTTGGAATGATCGTTGATAGAATTGTGAGAATTATGTGCGAATTGTGTTACGAAAACGATTATATTTTAGGATTATTGGACTAGTAGAGCAAAGTGTGAGTGTCCGAGTGTAGGATAGTGGACAACTACTGGAAACAAATGTATTTGCAGGACGGTGATTCCATGCCGATGGAACGAGATAATTTTTACTTCAGTCCATAGCAGTACATGAAGCACTGCAAGATTGGATCGATGTGTCACATTCGAGACAATATTCAGTTTATAAAAGATCAAGGGCTGCAAGAATGGTTCACAAGCCATCCCCAGTTTCAGCATATTTTCCACAAGTCGGAGGAGCCGAACAGGAAGCTAATGGGGATGTGGATGTTGTTCCTTCACCTAGCTAGGACCGATTGTAATGATGCCATGTGTTTTGTGGTGAATGGAGTCCTCGTGCGGTACTCCATTTCAGAACACTGTTTGCTGTGTGGTTTGAATTGCCAGCAATATCCTAGCAACTACGCAAATTTGAAAGCTTAGGATAAAGGAGATTACAGTTTGGTGATGAGGGTTTTTAAACGGAAAAATCATATCACGATGTTGGATGTGGAAAAAGTAATCCATGAAAGGTTGAACGGGGAAGACAGGAAGAAGATGGTTGTCTTGTTATTCTTATGCAAGGTTATTAAGGCGAAATGTAAGTTGGCGACACCCATAGACCCATTCTTGCTTAAGGTCATCGATAATTTAAAATTGTGTAGAACTTTTTCATGGGGGAGATACACATTCCACGTCCTGTTGGAGGAGGTGAAGAGTATTGAAAAGAAGTTCAAGAAAGGGGTGGTGAAAGAAGATCATACCTGGACTTTTTCTGGTTTTGTTCTTCCTTTCGAGGTTCTTGCATTCTAGTGTGTTCCTGTCCTTGGACGCAAATTCCGTGACGATGTCCCGACAGATAAGTATTGTCTGAGGCTATGTAAGCATTGGTTCGTCGAGACGAACATGGAAGGATATCCACTCGACGACATCAACTTGGAGCTTGGAGCAGCCAAGGTAAAATGTTTAAATGTAAGTATTCCTATTATTATGTACTTATATTTTTTTGGTAACTGTAGGATATCATCAGCATCCTAGAGCCTGACGAGTACGAGAGAGACCTTATGGAGCGCATCATGGAGCTCGATCTCAATGCACTCTCACATATTACCGATGCTATGGTACGTGGATGGATGGAGCATGTCGTTGTTAGGGGTGAAAAGATATGGTGGGAAGGCGTATGTTGGAGTTGCCTCTTCTAGTCATACAGTAGAAGGTGATAATGTAGGAGGAGGTGATAATCCAAGAGGAGATCCTGGACCCAGTGCCACGACCGCATGGTTATTGAATATGTTGGGTCTGCTCGTTAAGGAGGTAGCTGATTTGATTGAGAAGGTCGATGGGAAGTTCGAGACCGTGTTTCAAAAGCTCGAAGATCATGACGTCCAATTGCGGGACTATGAGAGCTTCGTGAGAGAGGGGCGGATGCGAATTGTACCATACAGTGGGCGAATATCCAACAGAAGAGCCCTAGGTTTCAGTAGGTTTAGTGCAGCATCCCCGGACATAGTCGATCACGGCGTTGGTGACGGAGTTGATCACGTGTCGAAGGGACCCATTGAGCACATGTCGGAGGGAGTTGATATGTCGGAGGAAAATCCCCCACCAGCAAAGAAGAGGGGAAGACCCAAAAAAATAAAGTCTAGGTTATGTTATGTTACTTTTGTTAACAATTGATAATGTTTAGAACTCATGTTATGAGTATGTTTGGATGTTATGTTATAAACTTTTAGGTTATGTTTTGAACTTACGTTGCATGGAATTTTAGACAACTAGACTACTAGACAACAGCAAAATTAAATAATTGTATCAAACGGATTGAACGCAGAATTTATATAAATATATTTTTCCTTTTATCACGTTTCGTTGACGACATTCCAATTTACCTCCTTTGCGATATAAATGAGTATTATTGTTCTCCATTAAGATAGAGTGAAGATGAAGAGGTATTTCAAGATAGTAGGCGACATTGTCAAATCTCGGAGTGATGGCGAGAAGAACTAATCCTACCACATGTCTCATGGGTTTACCTGATTCCCTTATAATGGATATCTCTGTGCATGTGACGAAACTTTCACTGTGTGATACAAGGAGCCTTGAGATGGTTAGTTCACAGTTATATAGAAACTTCAAATCCAAACAAGTTATGTCGGAATGTTCTGTTGTAGAGCCCCATTTTATCCAATTTTTGCTTCACCCGAAGAAGAACAAAGATTTTACCGATTTATGGAGGCGTCTGCATGAAGGAAAACAGGCATGCACTGTACCGGAGGGGAATTTGCAAATACATTGACCCAAGAAGAATTCAGAGACGAGAGGAAGGGTTGGAACAATTAACTCGCTCTGCCAATAAAGGTATACATGAAGCGGAATATGTGCTTGGGTTGATTCGTATTTGTTTAGGTGGGGAAAGAAAAAGAGAAGGCTACGCGAAATTGGCTAGGCTAGTGAAGCCGACACTGTCAGCAATGATTGAAGAGGTGGGGCTAGTGAGGACGAAGCTCAAGGATACTCTTGTATGGAGTTGTGGAAGACATGCGAGGGAGATATTAGCAAGTTGTGTGAAAGATGATTGTGAATGTACGGAAGAAGATGGCACCACACATATGTTGTTTATGTTAAAGTTGGTGTATTTTATCGCGAAACATCTCAACCTCGACGGAGGGATAAAAACTGATGACATCTGTCAAGTATGTTTCTGGTACTCAGAATTTGTTCATCTCTTCACCATCAATCCTAAGGCATTTGATCATAATAGGATGTGAACTATACTTACCTTATTTTGTTTATACATCTTGAATTTTGGTTGTTTATCGTTTTATGTCTCTAGACTATTATACAACTATCTTTACTTTGTTTATACATCTTGAATTTTGGTTGTTTATCGTTTCATGTCTCTAGACTACTAGACAACTATCGAGTGATTTAGAAAACTAGACTACTAGACAACTATAATACTAGACAACTACACAAATATCGCGCAATTAGGAAAGGGGATATTTGGAAAACTGGCTTTCGTTTGATATCTTTTTCTCGATTAAAGAGGAAGTAGGTGGGGAAGTTTAATAAGAGAAAGAAACGTGTGGAAGGAGGTTTAATAAAGAGAATGGGATTAATGATTAATTATAGGAAAACGTAGACGTCTTATCTTGGAAGTTTTGTTGGGTTTCGGTCGGTTTAATGCAAGTTAATCGAATTCATACGGTTCATATTAATTTTCTTGGGTTTCGCTCGGTTATTAACTTAATAAGTGAAACTGCGAAATCGAAGGATTACAACCAGACAACCAGACAACTGTACCAACTGACAACTAGACAACTAAGAACTACTAATATTTTTAATTACCATAACAATAAAAACAACAATTGCAGCACAAAAGAACATCGTTTCACATTCTTCTTGTTCCTCAATAATAGCTTTGCAATGGATTCATCAAGATAGACCCGTCTACAGTTCAGCCGCACCATTTCATTTGTCAACTTCATGTTTTTCTCCTTTAGGTCTTTGATTCCGTCGATTTTTTCGTTCATGATTCGGATTTCTTCTTGGGAAGAATCATCCCACCACTTAACGGTATGATGTGTATGTGTACCCCCATCCTACGCAATTTAACACACAAGAATAGTGCAAACCCATGACAGAAGAGAACAAGCACACACCAAAATGATAACCTCACGTGACTTGTAAGTGTACGCTACATTCTCCTCCAACAGAGCACCGCAGTAACATACCGTACGCATTTCGTAATCTCCGACGAGATATGGATCTGGTGGTGCTTCAGACGAATCGCTTGTATAATAATTGAATCTTCCCATCTCTCACTCTCTAACTTTATCTGTAGAGCTCTCTGTCAACGCTTTCTCTATTTATGAGAGTTCTCTATTTTTCTCTCTGTAACTCTCTCTCTCTCTCACATTCCCTTTATATCTGAAATAATATAAATAGAATGGGAAATGTTGGGGGCGTAACAAAGCGAAAACAGAGTCGAGCGAAAAATTGAAAAAATCAAATGTGAAATTTCCTGCCGCTGGAAACGTTTAAATTTATAAAAATTCAAAAACTTAACATAGTTTTCCCCAAGAAATGAGTAGTTCTAGATCCTTAAGAGTTGTCTTCTGACTATTTTAAGGAATCTTTTGTTGAATCTACTTATAATTCATTAATTTGCAGTTGTCCACGTGATTATAATAATTTAATCATGAGTTATAATGTTTGTGTATTAAAATTATTGTGAAATCAAATAATTCAATTGATTGGCTTCATTACAGTCATCAAGATGGTAAATAGTCTCATATAATTGCAAGGTTGTTTACGACAAACCATATACAAAATTCTCAAAATTCAGGATTTCATAAAAACTTTGATGTAATCATCATTCACGTATACATAAAAACTTGGTTGTAACCATCGTTCACGTATTCATAAGAAACTTTGATGTAATCATCATTTTTTCTTAAATTTTGTTATGTTAATTACCCAAAAAATGGAATTTTATTTAACAATGTTTTTAAAAAGCTTAAATAGTGGGGGAAGTGCACGTGCGTTGAATTAAGCGTACTTGTACTTTACTTGTACGTGACTGGTACAAATGTACTATTTGTTTATGACCTGGTGTTATGATACGATACGGAGGTAAGATAACCATTTGTTTGACTTTTGTTTAAATATGGATGTGTAACGTTGTATTTGTTGCTTAGTTCTGGTTAAGTTTTGGCTGAACTCGTTCGATGACGGCTGAGTTGTGGATTTACGGATACACATAAACGCTTGCCGACCCGTCTCAATTCTCGGTAACGTGAAAAGACAATATTTCCGTCGTGATATGACATCGTAGCTGCCTAACGAGACATCATAGCTGCGTGATATCTGCATAATATTATAATATTTTATTATTTTGGTTTAATCATATCCGTTGTATTGATTGTAATACACGGCAGACGGTGATGATCCGAGTGGTAGTAGATTAGCCAATTAGGGAGATCTAACATTTTGGATCGTTAGATCTAATGTTTTCAACATACAAGAATATTGTTTAATTTCGATCCTAGTTATTGTTTAATCTCTGTTTGTTGATAGTTTCATTAATATTCAATATATTTCAGTATATATTCAAAAAATTGATCTGATATTCGAACTCATGATTTACAATGAAATAGACAACATTTGATATGATGTTCGAATATATGATCAGCTATGATTATCCAAATATGTGATCTACGTGTAAGGTGTAGAGTAATCGTAAGAGGATCAGCATACATCTCGATAGCATTATTCGAACCTACGGTCTCATATGATTAATCAACTCACATCTCAATAGCATTATCTATTCTCAACTTGTGAATTAAATAAAGGGGATGTACACATTTGATTAGTATTCACTCGAGATTGAAAAGAGGATCTCTATTAACACATTTCAAAATAAACATTCAATCTGAGAGTTTTATAGCGTGTTTGAGGTTTTGCTGAGTTATATAGCCACTAAATGGCGGGCTTATAGTAACAACCCAGCTGAGTTATAAGTTTACTAAATAGCAAAGATCAGATTAAAGACATAGTTTAGGGTTTGGCTGGGTTATATACATATACAACACGACTAGCTTAGCTTTTCTAAAAGACTTGAGATAGAAGTTGACTAAATGATGTGTGTGCATTTTGATGGTTTTATCATTCGGTTTTCATTCATTTTGCATTAGTTTAATGATCATTTAAGAGTCTTATAGGTTTCATATTGCATATCATTGACCATTTCAAATGAGAGAAGAACCAGATCGAAGAACTGAGCAAAATGGGCAAAAAGAGCAGAAGGATGCAGAAAAACAGGAAAATTGGCCAAGTCCCGGAGCACACCTACACCGGCCAACACCCCGATGTAATTCACCGAGTCGGACCAGGAGCAAGACACCGGCCACCTACACCGGCCAGGTAACCAGTGTGATCTCCCGAGCCATAGCAGAAGCATCACAACGGGCACTTACACCGGACAACACACCGTTGTAACCCCTCTGGAACCAGATTTTGACCAAGTCAATATTTCNACCTACACCGGCCAACACCCCGATGTAATTCACCGAGTCGGACCAGGAGCAAGACACCGGCCACCTACACCGGCCAGGTAACCAGTGTGATCTCCCGAGCCATAGCAGAAGCATCACAACGGGCACTTACACCGGACAACACACCGTTGTAACCCCTCTGGAACCAGATTTTGACCAAGTCAATATTTCCTTATTTTGATTTGTAATTTGGCTTAGCTATAAAAGGGAGC
>OVAU01003554.1:0-10972 GCA_900406315.1 Biscutella laevigata subsp. laevigata
TTTTATTTTATAGATATTCCAATTATTTTTAGATTTTTATAGTAATTTGATTAAAAAATAACCAAAAATAAATTAAATAGAAAATTAGTTTTAAAAGGTTGCGTTCAAATACCTGAAATCAAATAAAAAAAAACAAACCCCAAATCAAAATACTAAAATATACGAGTAGTTTCTAAAATTTTATTGAAATACTTAAACCAAATTGAATCCAAACCGAATATAAAAATGACCATATCTTCATCTAAAAACCATTTTCATGAAAAAATGTTTGATCATATGTTATTGGGCCTTATGGCTTTGCATAATCAAAACCGAACATATCCGTGACTGATGTTATTTTCTCTAACTCTAAAGTTTAATTCGAATTCATTGGAGGAACGTGTTATTCTAGACGTATTCGATAATATATAAATCCAACTTGACAGACTCAAGGATTAAATGTAAATTACGATCCAATCATAATATATACACGTCATTGATGATGTAATCTCACTGTCATTGTTAATATTCATTACATCTATCGTTTTTGTCNCGTGACTGATGTTATTTTCTCTAACTCTAAAGTTTTTTTTTTTTTTTTTAAGGAACGTGTTATTCTAGACGTATTCGATAATATATAAATCCAACTTGACAGACTCAAGGATTAAATGTAAATTACGATCCAATCATATTATATACACGTCATTGATGATGTAATTTCACTGTCATTGTTAATATTCATTACATCTATCGTTTTTGTCTCTAATTAATATTTCGTTCATGTCAATCCAAATATCATTTTGATATGTTCAAGCAGATTACTAAACAAACAACAATTGCTACAAATAAATTAAAATTTGGATTTTTACCCATTATATTTATTTTAATGTATATATTAGTAAAATCGACACATTATTGAAAATACAATGTAAAAAGTGTGTGAGAAAAGTAATAGTTTGGATTGAACCAAAAAAGAAAGAAAGAAAAGTTGAAGATGATATATACAGAAGATTATTTCGTATACATTAATGTTCACCAAAAGACTATACATTCAATTATTATATATTTGAAAGATATTTTCTTAATAATATAAACAAAAAAAAAAAGTCCATCTCACATATTACTTGGAAGGAAAGTTAGTATACAGTAACTTTGATAACATTTTGGAATCAGTCAAAATATTGCTAACGCCTGCCAGTGACGAACACCGGTCGGTGGTGGGTCAGCCGGCGGAAAACTGCTCTTGCCACCATCTTTTTGTGGCGTTTTTGGTGTTAATGTGTTTTTTTATTGGATCATGTCTTTTATCTTTGTGGCAAGACAGTTCTCGAGTTCGTTCGTTATAGTCTTCACAGAGATTAAAGCGTGATTCTATGCTCAGTTTCATTTACCAACGACTTAAAGGGGCATTTCCGTCATTATAAGTTGCAAAAATCATGCGATTTTTTCAGACCAATGTGTGGTACATGTATAATATAGCTTTTGTTTTATTGAAAATTTATATTATTAATAATTTATTATATACAAATAATTAGAATTTGAATGGTAGTCGTATAATCGTTTTATCAACTATTGTACAAGTAAACTGTATTAGTTAAAAACATTATGTCGCTTCACTGTATAACATATATACATTGTATATACGATCGTACATATATGCCATATTTTAGAACACTAATAAATAGTTGAAACTACAGTTTAAGTTATGTTCTGTTTTAGAAAACAAAATATCTATATATAATTTTTCAGTCGATTATTTAAAAATATATATCAAATTTTCTAAAAATTATTTGCTTTAATTTCCATCATAAGTAGAAGATATCAAACTTAAAAGAAATCATTCATAATTTTTATTGAATACTAAAACAAAAAAAAAAAAATATGGACGAAACATTGGAGGCTAGGAAACTTCTTAAAGATGCTAAAAAGGAACAAAAAAAGAAAAAAAAAATAGAGGCATAACAAAATGTGATTTATTACTACATATTACTAATGTGATTAATAGATAAATTAAAGTAGTAAAATTAATCACTAGAGTAACAGTGATAGATATTATTCATGGAAAGAGCTTCCATGTATTGTTTCTCCAACACTTCCATTACTCTATCTGCTATTCCGCTTGCATAAACACTTGATCCTTCACTAATCTGTTCATCAAAATTAGTTAATCTTATATATACATGTATCATGACTGGGGCAAAAAATCTGAATCCGACCAAAACTATTCATCCGAGACTCCGAACTAAAATATGAAAATACCTGAATCGATCATATATGAGTGTTATTTAGGATCCGAGTAAAACTTAAACCAAACCCAAGATCTGAATGGATATTCGAAATCTGAACTTAAACTTAAATATTCAGTATTTATTATTTTTAAATATTGATATATATTTATCAATGTTTAATATTAAATTTCTAGATGTTTAATATATCATGTTTTAATTATCAAGTTTATGTATAATTTTTATATTTTTAATTAAAATAGTTAAATTTTCGGATTAATATTATTTTGAGTACTTTTCTAGTATTTTACGTTGAAATTCTCGAATTCGAATCCGAACCTGGAAGAAGCGAATTGAACCCGTACCAAAAAAACAACTTAATTCCAAAACCCAAATATATCATACCTGAACCCGAACGAATACCTCAACGCACACCCGTAATATATAAAATAAGTATTGTATAATTTATGACAAACCTTGGTGTTAAACAAGAAGCTGCAATGTTCTCCGATCTCTGCACCAGCTACATAGTGAAGATCAAGCTGAAGCTGGTCAATCACTTTGGATGCAAACAACAAACAATTGATTTTCTTCTTCTGCACTATCTTGATCGTTACTTCATCGTCTATGATACGTACATCGACCTCAGTGAATTTCGATTTCCTCTTAAGCCAAGAACATCTCAAGGAATTGTTGTTTTTATTGATCAAACGTTGTTCTACTACTTCACTTCGAGTCTTGTAGTTCTCATCAACAACATCATCTTCTTCTTCGATTCTGGCTCTCTTGTTTTGTCGTTTGATGAGTCTTTTCTTCTCTACAAGAAGCTTGAACTCGTCGATGGTCCTTAATAACTCTTTGATGTAATCTATAGCTTCTCCGACGATTGATGCTCTATCATTCTAAAGAAGGTAAACAAGAAAGAAAAAAAATGGTATAGTTTGGCTGAGAAAATTTACAAAATTAAATGGTAATTTACCAAACCGAACAAATTTTATCAAACCGAATCAGAACCAAATTTTATAAATATCTTAACGGTACAAGAATTTTATACCATATTTCCTGAAACGAATTGAACTGAACTCGAATAACGTAAAAATTGGCTAACCAAAAATAATCAAAATCTATATATTTTAAACACTACTATTTTATGTAAAATCAAACCAAACTAAATTTGATAATTAAACCAATTAGCATTAATTTATTAATGGATATAATTTTTTTTCTTAAACTCGAAACCCGAATAACCAGAACCAAAACAAACCGACAAAGGATTTCTTTTTAAAAATACAAGAAATCAAAATATGATTAACCTGAACCAAACCAAACCGAGTAACCAATCACACACCCTAGTTTAGTTTGTAAAGTTGATTATATACCGAAATTAAATCAAAACTAAATCAAAACTTTGAAAATAAACTGAATAACCAAAAATAACTAAAATTTCCAAACTGTTCCTAAAGTTTCCATTTAAACGAAAAACTTTGGTTAATTTCAAGAAAATTTCCGTCTTCTAATAATCGAACTGAACCTAAATTTTAATCGGTTTAGTTTGGTAATTCAGTCGCAGACTTAGTTTACTTTGTAAAGTTGATCACTTGATGGAGAAGTTAATTAGTATAACAGTAGGCAAACCTTGGTGGGATTTGGAATTAGATTCTTCAAGTCACCAAACCGATCTTTGAAGTGAACTCTTCTCTCACGTTCCGTAGGAAAAACTTTCCGCTTTCTTGATCCTCTCCCTTTACGGTTAAGTCCATCGTCGAGGTTGTTGTTGTTGTTATGTTCACCATACATAAGATTCACTCCTTCAATCTGATCCTCCCCTCCTAGTAAAGTCTCATTTAGATGGAAGAGAGGGTCCAAGGACGAAGATGGCATGATAATGTCTTGAAAGCTAGGGTTTGGGAAATGAGGAAGTGAAGATGATCTTGGCAATTGCAAGAGACTGAGTAGGTCAGGAGTTGAATGATTATGATCACCTAATTTTACAAAATCTTGATAACTATTCTCCCAATTGTTAGCTTGTTGAGGTGCATATGATGAATCTTGAAGGTTGCTTCGATGCATTAGATTCTGAAGTTGATCATCATTGATGTTATAAAGCTGATGAACAGAAGCTGGAGCTGCTAGAGAACAGTCTTGTGGGCTGAGGTGGAACTCAGAGAGATCTTCAAGACTACAGTTACTGTTGCTTGTGCTTCCAACTAGGGTGATCGGAGGTGGTGGTGGCTCCACCGGAGAGAAACTGCTCTCCACCGTTATTAGTTCCGATGGTGGTGGTGGATCAAAACATCCAATTTCTTCAAATACGTTTCCTCCTTCCATCAAACTGGTTTAAGGCCTAAGATGGTTTCAAATTCTGCAATCAAATTGATTAAACGTATAAATTAATAACTCAGTAATTTGATTTGTTTTCAAAAGCAAAAAAAATATAAATCACTTATATAATCACAAATCAACCAATAAAAACTCAATCTACATAATATAAATAACTAAAATTTAAAAGAACATAAATAATTTTGCATTGGAAACTTAAAATTTCACTTGTAAATAAAAAATGGCTTAATTTTTTTTTTAAAATTTGATATAGAGGAAATATCAGATTTATACAATTTTAGAACCTAATTTGCTATAATCATCGTAGAAATAGCTAGATTAATTCTAGTAATCCTTAAGCTTGGGGTGAAATTATAAGTTAATTGAATGATTAGATTAAGAGAATGCTTATATGCTTACCGTCGTCTGATGATTCTCCGATGAATATTTTCCGACTAAAGCATCCGAATATACGCTAAGAAGAGACTTGCTTAAACAACTTTCTCTCTCTCTCTCTGAAAAACTTATACGTTTGAAATATTGAGAGTAAGAATAAAAAGAGAGGAAGATGAGAATTTTTTAAATAAGAATTAAAATATACGACTTGTAGTCGATTGGGGGACAAAAATGTTATGTTCAAAACAAACTCTCTTTTTTTTTTTTAATTTATTGTTGTTAATTACAAAACAACTCACTCAATCATGTCTCTCACACCTCAAAATCATGCCTTTTTATAGCCCTAATATTCACAACTCATACTAATTTTATTATATATGGAAAAATAAAATGAAGTTTTATTCCGGCATTTGGTTTTAAAACAATATAGCATTGGAATATTACTTTGGTGATCGAGTTTTTTTTATCAAGTATGTATTATTATTTTATATATATATATTACCTTATTTTTTTGGCCAAAAGCTAAACCTAAGCTTTAGATTATTATTTTAAATATATATATAGTATACATTTAAAATTAGATTTCCTACATAAAAGAAATTTGATTGGTTTGGTTTTTGGTATGTTTGGATGAACTAAATCTAGTTTGGTTTTTGGTTTGATTTTTTCTGTTCTGAGAGAGATGTACCAACAAAACTAGTTTTCTTTGTCAAAATACCACTGAAACTATTTTCTTCCAAAAATAATATAAACACTTTTTTTTTAAGTGTAATACTTTGGATTCAATATTTAATTTTTGGGTTTATTATTTCTCTTTTAAGACTTAGAGTTTAATTTTTAAATGTTTAAAATTTATTTTATATATGTGTTAATTTTGAAGAAAAAAATGATAGTCATATTTTGGAGAGAGAGAACTAATGATCCTACTTTGGAACAAAATGTGGTATTTAAAAGAATTATCATTTATATTATAATGTATATGTATATATTAATACATACATCACAAAATGTTGGTTGGATCATTTAATTTCTATTTGGGGGGCAAGAGAGGCTAAAGGTTAGTTAGAGACCGTAACTCATTGACTTGTCACTGTGTTGAGTGGGTCCCATGACGATTCTCTCAGGATTTCACCATTTTCAGTTTAAAGTGGGGCCATGTGACTCATGTGCGAAAAATTCGAATCCGAAATATGAAATAAAGTATGAATCAGAACCCGACCCAAAAAATTCGAATCTGAAACCGAACTGATAAATAAAAATACCCGAATGGATCCAATATTGGTGCTATTTCGGATCACTGTAAAATCCGAACCGAACTCGAGATCCGAAATAGTACCCGAAAGATCCGTACCTAACAAAAAAATTCAATATTTATTATTATTTTCAAACATTATATATATTTTTAATGTTTAATATTAAATTTTTATAAATTTAATATATTTTCCTTGTTTTACTTTCAAGTTTATGCTTATTTTTTGTATTTTTGTGATATTTTTAAACAAAAATAGTTTATTTTTTTTGGTTTATTAATATTTTGAGTAACTTTTTAGTATGCTCTTAATGAAAATAGTTTAAAAACCTGAACCCGAACAAATCCAATACTTTTTGGATCCTATAAATTTTACAAAATCCGAACCGAACCCGAATTATACCGAACCAAACTCGACCCGAAATTTCATAGAACCCGAATGGATCCTAGATTGATGAACCCGAAAACTCAAAACTCGAATAGATCCTACTCGAACCCGAATGGATACCCAAACGCCCATGCGTAATTAAACTGTTTCTCTTGTTCTCGTTTTTTCATCCATTAATTATTTTTAGGTTTTTATATAAAATCCAGAATAATATTTAAAGCATATAGAGAGTGCTATAATTAAGAAGCAACATAGGACCAGTTGCTTTTTTTTTTCATATTTGCATTTATGTATAAGTTTGATAATACAATAACCAATAACCATTGTTAACTTATAAATAAGATAAAATAAAATAAAAATAATTCTTAATTTTATCTTCGACTTATGAAGGATTTTTTCGATTGCTATCTTTGTATCCTTCATATAAGTTATTTCAATTCGATCCTTTATAAAATCATTAGCTAATTTGTGATCTTCAACTAAAGTTTAATTTATATAATAATGATTAAAATTGTATGTTTGTTAGGTCATGCAATTTCTGTTTCAAGGCAAAAGGTAGCGGATTGTTTTAAAAGAATCAAAGCTGGGTCCCACAAGGTTTGTTTACGTAATTTCTTTTTTTCTCTTCTCTTAAACATAGTGGAAATTTCTTGTAAACTACAAAATCGGTTTGAACCAAACCGGAAAAATCTTACAAGAAAATCTAATTAGTACATAAAAAGTTGGGCGATTGGCACACATTCGATTCGGCTTGGATTCATTCAAATTTTAAATTTTAATTTTTTTAGTTCATACTTATATTTGGATTATTTTAAATTTTAGTTAGATTTCAGTTCATAATCTATGGGTTTAGGTCAGATGTAAAGATATCAAAATACTTTTGGATCCTGAGATCTATGCAATTCTTATGGGCTTGAGTTGGGTTCAGAGATCCCCAAATATTTTTGGATCATTATGAGATCGGTTCAGATTCTTATGGATTCGAGTCGGGTTTGAGGATATTAAATACTTTCGGGTTTTTATGGATTTTTTTGGGTTCAAATTGAGATATTTTCAATATAAAATAATAAAATATACTCGAAATACTAATAAGTTTAAATAAATTTTATTAAAACTATATTAAATATCACAAAAACAAAAAAAAATAAAAAGAATAAAACATATAAATATATTAACATTATGAAAATCTAATGTTAACATTAAAAATAATATCAAATATGAAACACTTAGGTTTATGTCGGATGTTTCAAATATTATGAATTCAGATCTTGGGTTCAATTCAAATGTTATATGGAAAGTATTTCACTTATAAGATCCGTTCCGATATATCTATTCGAGTTCCGGTTAATATTTGGGTCGAATTTGTGTTTGGATATTTTGTTCAGATATATATATTTCAATGCGGGTACGTGGAGAAGATATGAACAACAAAAACGTATCCTATAAAAATTGAAAAATCAGATATAAGAACTTTCCGGAGTTAACTCAGCAGACATGATCAATGTATCAAATTGACCTAACTTACCCGACAAGAGCCACTGATTTTGATTAAGCCACTTTGGGCCTACTCATCTTGTTGGGTGTCAATAAATGAGCCTATTACTATTTTTAAGTAATTTGCCACAAGTTAACTGATTTCGTTTATGTTCATGAGGACATAAAAAGCATATATAACAAATATCTGATTATTTGATATGAGTCACATTAGTCTTTAGCTGGATAATCACATGTTGACTTCTTATAACATCAAGTGTTCGGTTCTATTGTTGTCGATTAAAATGAAAGAAAGTAGAGGAAAATAAGTTGTATAGTTGTATTCTTGTCATTATCTGCATATGGAGTTTTTTTTTTCCTTCAACATAAGCTTTTATATTAATTTAAAATTGATTATCGATCTAGTCGTCGTGAGACCGAGTGAAAAAAATGACAAGCTAGATCTTAAAACATAAATTCGTAAAAATTCGAGGTTTGATTTCCACTTGAATTACCTGAAATCTTTAATGTCAGAAAGTATTGGTTTTAAACCTCAAATGTTTCACCTGATATAAATATACTCACAAATTTGTATATTTTTAAGATTAGTCAATCTCGACTCAAATCTACCAAGATTATAGAAAAAAAAAATTGAGAATATTTTATAATCCAACAATATTTCAACAATATTTTTTAGTTTTTTGCAAATAGAAATTAGAGTTTAAAATTTTGATAGTAAAAATATATAAAAACATTTTTTTTAATCTAGTTGTGGGACTCAACGGAAGAATGATAATTTTTATGGCGTAAATTCATAGAGATTGAGATTCAATTTCCCCTCAAATTTGAAACAATATTATTTTTGAAATGATGTAAAGTCTCACTATATATTGTCGAATATTGGGGTCCTTACCACTCAAATCTACCAAAATTATAAAAAAAAAAAGAAAAAAACTATGGAATTTGTGTACCAAAAGTAGAAAAATATTTTATATTTTGTCGTTTTACAAAGATCACATTATATTAACATTTATAAATATAAATATCAACACACTTGGCCTTCGAACACTTACTTCAAATATCTGTCTTTCCTCTGGTTTCATAAACACAAAAAACCTTCTTCATCAATTTGTTTCTTCTTCTCACTTTAATTAATTAGTTTAGAAGATTTAAGAAAAGAAGATGGGAAGAAGACCATGCTGTGAAAAAATGGGATTGAAGAAAGGACCATGGGGTTCTGAAGAAGATCATATCTTGATCAATCATATTCATCTTCATGGTCATCCTAATTGGAGAGCTTTACCTAAACTTGCAGGTAAATATATGCCAAAGCTTATACATCTATATTGCTCTACCTTTACACTAAAATCGAAATCGAAAAGTAACATAGTAATCGTACTAGTACAAATCATTACAGTTTTGAATTGTGTTTTGTTTGAAATGATTAGGGTTACTTAGGTGTGGCAAAAGTTGCAGGCTTCGTTGGATTAATTATTTGAAACCAGACATCAAACGTGGCAATTTTACATCTCAAGAAGAAGAAACTATCATCAACTTACATCAAATCTTAGGCAACAGGTTCTTCCTTTTCTTTATTGTCTATTTAATTAGTTTTGTTTTGCCAAGTTATAGATTTTTTGGTACTATAAATTAAAACAATATTTGAGAAATTAGTCACTTTCCTAGATTTATTTTGTTTTTCTAATACACTTAAATTTGACAAACAAATAAAGTAGTTGATCACTTGAGGTAATTACAACTACAAGAAAATAAATTATTTTCTACAAAAAATCAGTTGGAAATGATTGTTACATTTCCACAAAGAAGATCGGTGGAAAATCGTTAATAATTTTTTTAAAATAATAAATAATTTTTTTAACCAAAATAATCATGAAAAATGATTGAAAAATATTTCGAATCGATTCGATTGAGGAAAAGTGGTGGAAAACTTTTCCAACAATTTTCCGACTATTTTCCCACACAATTTTGTGAATATTAATGATTTTATAATCGATGTTAGTCTATTTATTAATTTTTCTTGTTTTATTTATTAATTTTTCTTGTTTTATTTATTACTTTTTCTTGTAGCTAATAATTTTGGGTCTAATTATAATAATAGTAAAAGATTAAAATAATATATTTTGTTTTTGGGAGATCTTAATGTGAGAAATGAGTAACATTACTCGATTACTTCAAAATCTTTCTAAAAGATTTCAATATTGTGTGTTTGCTTTTGTCAATATACAAACTGATCGAGTGGGGCTGAAGAACTGCTAAGATTCCAACCCGTGATTGTCTTTGTCCCAAAACAATTTTCACTTTCCTAATTAATGATTTTTTAAAAATCTTTTAAACTACTAGACAAGATAGGCACTTTGATCAAAGTAAGACATGTGCAAGATTAGTTTTTAAATATACACATGAATTCAATAGCTTTTGTTTTGTTTTACTCACTAGCTCTTTTTTTGTTTTTTTTTTGTCAACACTCACTAGCTCTTTGTTCTCATAGCAATGTTTTTTTTCCCTCTCTTGTATAGGCATTAACGAAATATTGATAAATTCTATTATGTATTTCACTTATAAGTCTGAGCATGCAGGTAATCGGTTCAAGTTTGGTTTGAATATTTAGAAATAAATTTTAAGAACCGTTTGAATACTTTAGAAGTTTAGTTTATGTTTGATTCAATTCTTGTTCTGTTTTAGGTATTTGAACTCGAATTTTTAACGACTTTTTATTCAATTTAATTCATTTACTTTTACGTAAATTATTTAAAAATATTTGAAAATATATGAAAATAACAGAAATATCCATAAAAAGTAAAGTATTTATCTAATTTTAACAAATATTAGTTTAATTGCTAATATATATATAACTAATATTTTTATGATTTAATTTTGTTTCAGATATACAGTAAAACCTCTATAAATTAATAATGGTGGGAC
>OVAU01003555.1:157-10967 GCA_900406315.1 Biscutella laevigata subsp. laevigata
ATATATATATATATAATTAAAATATTTAATCCCGAGCCATGCTCGGGTCAAAATCTAGTATAATTAAAAATCTAACTTAAAAAATTATGTTCACTCATTTAATATCAGTTTCGTAATTCTCAACTTGATTATACATATTTGTAATTTATATTTTCTAATTACATTATTTATCGTAGATTAACTATAATATACTTTAATTTTCCACGGATCAACCTGAAACCTATAAACTAACTATAAAGCAATTTGTCTAACCTGCGAGCCGTAACTGATCAATTCGTGAAATCCATTTTTTCATAGACTGAAAAAGAGAGTCTTAAATCCGTCTCACAGTGAAGTTTTCCAGATCTGCCCCGCTTGACAGTCCTACTTAAGACCGAGTAACTCATAATTTTTGCCAATTCAGAACTCTGAATTTGCAAAATGATCAAATAAATGAAGGAGACAATGCTACGTGTACGACTCATACACCAGAGAATTTAACGCCTCTTAACCACACATAACACAAACGCTACAGACAAAACGTAAAGAATCAGATTCCGAAACACAATTTGCTTTCGAAAATTTGAAGAGAACCCAAAAAAAAGAAAGAAAAATGGCAACGAGAGGAGGTCTTGCTGCGTCAATAATATGGAAGCAACGAAGAAACTCTTCTTTTCGATTACTCTCTCATCATTTCAATCCCAATTTCAATACTCCTCCAATCATCCCAACAGGTATTACAACACTTCTTTTTGTATCCATTAAGAAAGATCAATGTTTTCTGAATCAATTTTGTTTTTTTTTTTTTGCTTGAAGGGTTTAATAAACATCAAGTTAGAGCGATAAAAGCTGATTCCTTTACACCATTGAAAAACAAAGAAGATAAATTATCTCAAGATTGGAAAATTAAAATGCTTTATGATGGAGATTGCCCTCTCTGTATGCGTGAGGTCTATAAACAAAAAAACTTCAAATAAAACTCAATTTTACAAAAAAAATGATACTTCATTGTTCTTTCTGAAAAGGTTAATATGCTGAGGGAAAGGAATGAAACATATGGAAGTATAAAGTTTGTTGATATAAGTTCGAATGATTATTCACCTGAAGAAAATCAAGGGCTTGATTATAAGACAGTAAGTTGTCTTTTAATCCTCTGCTTTTGATGTTGTGATTTAGGATTTGAATCATTTGATTGAGATTCTTTATTAGGTAATGGGACAAATCCATGCTATTCAATCTGATGGAAATGTGGTAAAGGGTGTAGAGGTACTACTAAGCTTATTGAGTCATTGTTTCATTATGTTTTGATGTTTTTCTATCAATACAATTTTGGTGAAACCTTTTTTCAGGCATTTAGGAGATTGTATGAAGAGGTTGGTCTTGGATGGGTTTATACAATCACTAAATTTGAACCAGTAAGCTTCTCTCATTCTCTCTATCTCTCACATGCCTTGGTTATAGTTTTAGGAGATTTCCAAAATCTTGGTTGAATGTAAAAGAATCTTTCTCTTTGTGTTTAGGTACGTTTTCATTGATAACACACTGTTACTTACAGATAAAAGTACTACCATTCAAGGTCTACATATCTCATGCAAGATTGAAAGACTACACAAACTCAAATTGGTTTTTGAGTAGCAACTAGTTTCTCTAGGTTTCCAAAATCTTGATTGAATGTAAACTACTACCATTCAGGATCTGTATCTCATGCAAGATTGAATGCAGAAGAGTCTTTTCTCGTTCCGTTTTGTGTAGTTAATAACAACACTGTTACTTACAGATAGGGAAGATAGCTGATGCTGTGTACGATCTATGGGCTAAATATCGACTACAGGTCACAGGTATATACATGAAATGACAGTGAATATGTTTAAACTTGTGTCTGTGGATATTTGATGTCAAGAACTTCGTTACCTTTGTTGTTTAGGGAGGCCATCAATAGAAGCTATTCTTGAAGCAAGAAAGAAAAATAAGGTAAGGAGAAAGTAAAACTGACAAAGTGAAACATCTCAATCTTTTTTACTTAGGAGAAAACAAATAGTGTTGTAATTGTGTGTTGCAGGCAGAGACTTGTGTTGATAGCAAAGAGTGCAAAATGTGAAGTTCTTCACTTAAATTGTTTACAAATAGCAAAACCCAGTTTGGAGATACATATTTTTCTTTTACCAGCTTTATGTGAGTTTGTGAGCGTTCGTATATATACACATTGTAAGAAAATTTTATATTATAGGAAGTTTGCTAATTGTAAAAGAATTCTCAGTTTTATATAAAAAAATACATATATCATTTATAAGTTATTTCTGCCATTTATATGTATATTTATATGATTAAATTCTATAAAATTCGTTTGAATACATTATATAACGCTACATTCGTTCTCGCAAATTTGCTCACACAGGAAAAAAAAAAAATGCATTGCTCACATGTTCTCTCTTTGAGACATTTTATCAAACACTTTCCATGCTCTAAATCCAACACATTTCTTCATAGTAGATTTTACTCCAATACTCTCACTGATGTCGCCGTTAGCACGACGCCTTCATGTTTTAATAGCCTCAGTTCTACTCAACAAGACCAAATCCATCTTTACGTCGATACCCTTCTTCAGTGGAACCAGGTCTCTCTCTCCCTCGACCATTTTTGCTGAATTTAACTTGTTGGGATTGATTCTTGAGCATTACCTGTTTGAAAATATTCGTGCTTCTCTAAAGTCGAAAGCTTTAGAGGTTAATTGTTAGTTTGGGTTGGTTTAAGCGTATTGCCCACCAACTATCTTTACAAGTCCTTATCTTTGTCAAAGCATTGAAAAGGCGAATGATTTGAAGGCAAATTAACCTGAAGTTTATTAAGCTATTGGTTTCAATTCTTTCATAGCTCCATTACTCAAGATTACGAAGTACATTAAAAAAAATTCAATCTTATTTACACCTTTGCTGGCTCACTTTTCTTTATAATCTCTTGTTGAAATGGTGAGACTCCTGAGCGTCTACTTTAATTGAAATTACTGGTTTTTATTTGTTTGAATTGGGAGTAAAGTAAGCTTTATTTTGTGATTGTTATATGAGTCTGAATTGGCCTTTCCAAGTGTGCAGAAAATGAATCTTACAGCAAGTAAAGAAGCTGAAGAAGTAATGGAGAGGCATATTAAAGATTCTCTTGCGATATTGCCTCCTATAAAGACTTGTTACAACTCAAGTTCCAGAAAACTGTTCGATCGCATCAAGTTAATCGATGTTGGAACTGGTGCTGGCCTTCCTGGTTTGGTTCTAGCCATTGCATGTCCAGGTGCTCTTTATGTTCTTAAATATAATCATGTGGCTTAGATTGTATCAGATGCAGCTTGTTATGGTTATTCATATTATTTTAAAAAGCCAAGTTCTTGGTATTCAGACTGGAGAGTTACTCTAATGGACGCTACAAATAAGCGTTGTGTTTTCTTGGAGCACGTCGTAAATGTCACTGGGCTTACAAATGTTAAAATTGTAAGGGGCAGAGCAGAGGTATGGTTTTGACTTTTAAGCTATTTTTGCTATGGAATTTTGCAAAGAGAATTAGTAGGTTCACTTATTTTGTTGGCTTCCCTGGGCATATCAAATGCTACCATCTTTGGTAACCCAATTTAGATGTGTTTTCCAACATTTTTATTTTGTTTCGAAGCTAGCTATAAAACTTTAACACTTTAGATGTAGATCTGTTACTGAATGTCTTTTCAAGCCACTCTCTTTTCATAACCTTCTGTTGGAAACTATGATTCATGTTGTCCTACTTTTGTTATAGAACAGGATTGTGGGCAGGATGCTATGTACAGAGAGAAGTTTGATGTGGCTATTGCAAGAGCTGTTGCAGAGATGAGAGTCTTAGGTATTTTGTTACAAATTTTCAAGTACCCTACTGCTAGAAACAAACTTGCTCTATTAGTAGTCAAAAGTTGATTTGAGTTATGTGATGAAATTTCAGCTGAATATTGTCTTCCTCTGGTTCGGATTGGTGGGTTGTTTGTAGCTCCTAAGGGACATGACCCTAAGGTAAAAACGTCTCATTTCTGAATGTTTTTGATGTGTTGTTTTGTAGTGACCATTGGGGGATTTATTTCTTGTTACTTCATGTGATGTGTATACAAGCTTATCGATTCTTGAATCTAGTCTTTAGAACCTTAATGTTTACATGGATATGTCACAAATAAAAACAGGAGGAAGTTCAAAATGCCAAAAATGCAGTTCACATATTGGGTGGTTCCGTATTACAAATTACGCCAGGTGAATTTGCTTAAGATCTCTCGTTATAACATTTCCAAAAGACTAAGTAGTATCAAGTAATGAAATTTGTGGATGCTATGAGTATGGATTCAGAATCAGTAGAAACAAGGTCGAAAAGTGTTTCAAGAATTTGGTAGCATGATATGATTTATGTTTTGGTTGGTCTAAAGTATTTGTTCGTTGTGTCATAATCCTATGCAGTGGATTCACATAGCCCATATGGACAACGAACAACGATTGTTTGTCTTAAAGATCGATCAACCCCAAGAAAATATCCACGTGAAGCTGGTACACCTTCTAAATTACCCTTGTAAATTTATGTCAAATCATTTTTCCTTTAAACCTTGATTTGTAAGAATGATAAAAGCTATATTTATCGCACTTCTCTAGTTTACTCTCATTTGACCCAGATTTTTTGTTTAATGACTTCATGATTTGTTCTCTTTTTTTTTAATGTTATTTTGCTATGCTATTTCAGTAATTTAATTTGCCACATAACAATTGGTTTTTGTTTTGTTTTTAATTAGTTTTTGTCATGATAGCTTAAAACTTTTGTCGAAATCTACTGGAAGTGTTAGATAATTGTCATGAGAGCTTAAAACTACAAAGTCATTTTAGACTATTTTGGTTGAGAACATTGATTGCATATTCTAACATCTTTGTTCAGATAACAAGACTAATTGAGATTCAATAAACTATTTTCAATTAAGTTTAGAACCTTTTCTTTTCAACAATTAAGTTCCTAACCCGAATTCAGAATTCGACATATAATTATTAAACAATTAATATAATTAATTAATATTATTATATAAAATAAAATAATTTTACGAAAATCACTTTTTCTTATTTATTAAATATTATACATTTAAAATTAAAATATTAAAAGTTACAAAACTAAAAATATCGATAAAATTATAATTTAAAACATATCACGTCATGAATAGTACGAATAAAATCCTAGTTATTTTATTAAGTTATTATTTTCCACTCGATCATTAATGTTGGAAATGTTATCTGTAATTTATTATAAACTCTAAATTTGTGAACATTAATTATTTTCAGGTAGATAATTTGATAGACTAAATATAAATCTTTTTGCGATAGTTAAGATAATAAACATGGTCTCAAGTTCCTAACTATAGGTGGACAAAAAAAGAAAAGTTCCTAAGTCCTAACTATCCATCTACAAAAATTGATTTATCTAAATATTGTATGTGGTCTCCACCCCTGGACAAATATTGCAAAAATATTTACAAAATATTTGATAAAAAAACTTCTTTTAAAACTATTTTTTATTAATTAATAGTATAATTTATAGATTTATTAATTTTATAAATTGATAAATTTTCAAAGTTTTAATATAATTAATTTTTAGTATATATGTGTACACAAAAATATCTTATCTTTTTTTTTTGTCTGGTGGGCCACAGCCCAACCCACTAGGTATTAGAGCCCAACAGAGGGGTTAAGACTCAAACACGAGTCGGGGTGAGAATGCGACGGCACAGCCGAAACCACTGCACTAAAGACGCTTCTCACAAAAATATCTTATTCATTCTTTCGGGGACGTAGGTATCCACTTAACATCATCATTTGGTTCAAATTTAATTAATTAAATTTTTTGTTTATATATCAACTATACTTTTAATATTAAGATATTGAATAGTAAAAAAGAATATCAAAATTCTTTCTCATTTTAATATTAAAAATCACTAATATTATAATATATTTTGAAATTGATTCAAAGATCATATTGAACATGTAACTTTAACAGAAAAAGACAATTTCTTCATTGTTCTTGTTTTACGACAGGTGTTGCTAAACTTGAGGAAGAGCTGTTTAGAACTAACATCTTCAAGAAATGACAATGAAAAGAATGAAAAAGAATTCATTGAATAGTCTTTAAGAATGAAAAAAAATATGGCTGTGACTTGTATGGTGGTAATTAAATCAAGATCAACTCCAAAGGAGGAAACTTCCATCAAGTTGCATCAGAAGTTTCTGAGAAACACTTTGTCAAAGTATCTCTTATTTAAGCCTTCACTTATGATTTTTGTTCTTCTCAAGATTTATCTTATGTTTTCTCCGCTTGTTATGGCTCCATGTTCCTCATTCTCTTTTCACAGTTGGTCATATGATGTTTTTGTGAGCTTTTGTGGAGAAGATGTCCGTAAAACATTCCTCAGCCACTTTCTTAAAGAGCTAGAACGAAAATCTATCGTTGCTTTCAAAGATAACGAGATGGAGAGAAGTCAATCAATGGCTCCAGAGCTTGTACATGCGATTAGAGCTTCGAGGATTGCAGTAGTTGTGTTCTCCAAAAATTACGCTTCTTCAGTCTGGTGTCTAAATGAGTTGTTGGAGATTTTGCAATGCAACAAAGAGTTGAACCAACTAGTTATACCGATTTTCTATGGTTTTCTAAATCCTTCTCACCTTAGGAAGCTTTCAGGATACTTTGGAAAGACATTTAAAAAGACTTGTCAAAATCAAACAGAACAAGTACAAAATCAATGGAAACAAGCGTTGACTAGTGTTGCAGATATCTTAGGATATCATTCAAAGAATTGGTATGTGTGTATATTTCTTGAATACTTCTACCTGATCTAAGTTTATGTCTCTGCATTAATCATTTGTCTTCTTATTAGGAATAACGAAGCTACCATGATAGAAGAAATCTCTAATGATATTTTAAAGAAACTGAATTTACCTCATTCAAATGATTTTGAGCATTTTGTTGGAATCGAAGATCATATCGCAAAGTTGAGATTAGTGATGCATTTACAATCCAAAGAAGTGAAGATGATTGGTATATGGGGTACGTCTGGAATTGGCAAGACTACTATTGCTAGAGCTTTATTTAGTAATCTCTCTAGTCAATTCCAAAGAAGTGTTTTCATAGATAGAGCCTTCATATCGAAGAGTATGGAAGTTTATGGTCGAGCCAATCCAATTGACTATAACATGAAGTTACGCTTGCGAACAAATTTCTTGTCTGAAATTTTGGATAAAAAGAACATGAATGTCGGTGCAATGGAAGAGAGGTTAAAGCACAAGAAAGCTCTTATCGTTATTGATGATTTAGATGACCAATATGTACTAGATGCTTTAGCAGGTCAAACCAAATGGTTTGGAAGTGGAAGTAGAATCATTGTGGTTACAACAAATAAGCATCTTTTAAAAGCACATGGGATTCATTCTATCTATGAAGTTGGTCTCCCATCTAAGAAACTAGCTTTAGAGATGTTTTGTCAATCTGCTTTCAGGCAAAACACTCCACTTGATGGTTTGATGGAGTTTGCTTCTGAAGTTGTAGAACGTGCTGGTAGTCTTCCCTTGGGTCTTAACGTTTTAGGTTCTTCTTTGCGTGGTTTGAACAAGGATGATTGTCTGAATATGTTACCTAGGTTACGAAGAAGTCTAGATGGTGAAGTTGAGGAGACATTAAGAGTAAGTTATAACGGGTTAGCTAGTAAAGAAGACAAAGCAATATTTCGTCATGTTGCATGTATTTTCAATCATATGGAAGAAAAATTCATCAAGTTATTGCTTGCAGATAGCGAGTTAGATGTTGATATAGGTATGAAGAATTTAGTTGATAAGTCACTCATTCATGTACGATTGGGTATAGTGGAGATGCATCGTTTGCTACAAGAAATGGGTAGAAATATTGTTCGCAAGTCTAATGACAATCCTGGAGAAAGAGAATTCTTGTTGGATTCAAAAGATATTGGTGAAGTACTGAGTAAAAGCATTGTAAGTACTCCATGGATAAGTTTGAGAGCATGTTACATTTATAAGCTTATGATATTGCAATTTTTTGCAGGGAACTCAAAAAGTATTAGGTATATCATTGAATATTGATGAGATTGATGAGCTGTATGTACATGAGAATGCCTTCAAAGAGATGCTTAATCTCCGTTTCCTAGAACTTTACTCGAACAAAGTTAAGTTTGGAAATGGAGACAGAGTGAAGTTACATAAAGGCTTTGATTGTTTGTCCCCAAAACTCAAACTATTGTGTTGGTCTGGATATCCATTGAGATCTATGCCTTCTACCTACTGTCCGAAAAACCTAGTCATGCTCAAAATGCGAAATAGCAAGTTAGAGAAGCTCTGGGAAGGAGTTGTAGTAAGTTTTTGTGAATACTTGTTACGTTACTAACATATGAAGATTAATCTGTTGCTTATAGTTACGTTTTGTTGAGAACAGGATCTTACATGTCTAAGGGAGATAGATTTGTGTGGATCTCACAACTTGAAAGAAATTCCAGATCTTTCAATGGCCACCAATCTCGAAAAACTTAATCTTCAAGCATGTAGGAGTTTGGTAGAGCTTCCTTCTTCAATCCAAAATCTAAATAAACTGTTGGAATTGGACATGCAATTTTGCAGAAAACTCGAGACTCTTCCAACTGGTTTTGACCTCAAATCTCTAGACCACCTCAATCTCAGTTACTGCTATAAGTTGATGACTTTTCCCAGAATCTCAACCAACATCTCAGTTCTCCTAATGGATGAAACAAATTTCAGTGACTTTCCTTCTGATTTGTGTCTCATGAAACTCGTTAAGCTTTGTATGTCAAAAGTAACAATAACAAGTTTAAGCAAAGGAGTTAAGGTATGTATGGTCTCTAACCTCTTTTACTAACACTTCTTCTACTTATTTGAGTTGTTTTTTCTTACCATATTTGAACTGTTTACTTTGTCCAGCCACTTGCGCACTTCATGCCGATGTTATCTCCCTCTTTGACGGAGTTAGATCTCTCAAATATCTCCAGTTTAGTGAAGCTTCCTTGCTCGTTTCGGAATCTCCATATGCTGAAGAAGTTTAAGATTACTAGATGCATAAATCTGGAGATTCTTCCCACAGGCATCAACCTCAAGTCTCTAGAGGTCCTCAATCTCAGTAGATGCTCAAGGTTGAGGACATTTCCTGATATCTCAACTAAAATCTCAGAGCTTGATTTAAGCTATACAGCTATTGAAAATGTTCCTTGGTGGATTTGCAAGTTCTCTAGACTCACAAAGCTATATATGTAAGGATATACTCAGGTTCGGCTCTAAGGTTATATCACTTTGATTGAATACAATAGTTATGTAGTAGTGTATATTCCCTTCCTTGTAAAGGCTCTGCTCGTGTATATATAAACAGAGTCTGCACGCTTAATTTATTACGATGCTGTATTAAAAACTCAGAGTCTTGAGTCAAAAATTATGAATGATTTTGTTTACGGATTTTCTCAATTTTAATATCACACACTACAAGGGACTAGCTTTTGTCACTTTCTTTCATATTTTCCAAACTAGATCCTCATATTTTCGAAGCTTCTCTTAATATTTAGAATTTGCTCAGCTTGAACCTCCTTCGGATATGCTTTGTAGAGAAGGTTGCCATGATCTTGAGATTCTTGACCTTTCTTTCTCCTGCTTCTTCATCTACATTTTTTATTTTACATCTCATTTAAAAACCAATTCATTGATGTTGTTAATTTGAATTAGATATGAGTAATCATATATATTATTACCTGATGTTCATTGTCAAGATTAGTAGAGCTCATAATTGCTTTCGCCATCTCTAGCTTATCTTTGGAAACCTTACCTTCTTTATTCAACTTTGAACATTTCTTTGCCATTAAACCTTTCATCACCTCTGAGTTTCACACCAACATGAAGAGTTAAATATTGAAGAGTTAAGAGTTTGAGGCATGTGATGAGTCAAATGTTTTATACCTTTGGTAGTAATGAGTCTATAAACATGACCGAGAACAAGCGTATCCGTAGGACGGAGGAGCTTAATCCTGGTGAGTCTAAGAGGGCCGGAAGAGGTGGAGGAGAGAGAGGTGGTGGAGATAAGAAGAGAAATACAATGGCCAGGATTCATCTTCATCACATAACTAGCAGAAACTGGACAACTTAACTTTTCTTCTTTACCATTTGGGTGTTGTATCACAATTCTCGCTGTATCAACTGCTTGACAGTTTCCCATCTTCTTCTTCTTCTTGTTTAATTTGTAGAGAATGAAGAAGAATTAAAAAAAAAAAAAGCTTTTTAACTTGAAGTAATAAGAATCAATAGAGAGTTTAGTAACCGATGCAAAATTCACAAGAAGAGTGTGAAAGAAACAGTCTTTATAACGTTAAGATAGAAGAGAAAGAGAATGAGTGCGTGTCGTTGACGGTGGAGTCAAAATTATTAATATCACCGCAGGCCAAATGAGTATTTCCGATTTACGAAAATAACAAGATAAAAAGTTAGATGTTTGTGTAATTTGTTTACTGTTTTCTATAAGATAAAAAAGTTGAATGTTTGTTTACCATTTTATTTATTAATCACTGTCAATGGTTATATGAATTCTGTGCTATATTTTTTTTTGTCACAACATACATTAAGGGGACTCGACCCTGGATGATAACGCAGAGATCGCACTAAAACAAACCACTAAGCTACATGTTCTGGTTATTCTATGTGCTATATATACTATATATTGAATATTAGGAAAAAAAGAAAATATAAGGAAATACTAGAATTGTACCCGGTAATTTTTTTTTAATTATAATATTACGATATTTTAATAG
>OVAU01003557.1:0-10964 GCA_900406315.1 Biscutella laevigata subsp. laevigata
AAATCCGTCAAAACCCGTCAATAATTTTTGACGGTCAATGACGAGACAAAATCAGTCAAAAATTGTTGATGGATTTTGACGGAATCCATTTGACGGATCTTGACGAACTGGATCCGTCAAAATATTTTGACGGATTTTGACAACCCTTGTTACCATTGGAAATAAATCAGTTGTTCGTCGAAATCCGTCAAATAATTTTGAAGAATTTTGACAGACATCTTTTGACAAACTCAATCCGTCAATAAATCTTGACGGATTTTGACAGACAGTTGACATAGTTCAATTGTCCGTCAAAATCCGTCAAAATATTTTTGATGGATTTTGACGAAAATCGTTTGACGAATTTTGACGAAATCAATCCGTAAAAAAATGTTGACGGATTTTGATAGGCAGTGTTACCGTTGGAAATAGTTCAATTGTCCGTCGAAATCCGTCAAAAGTTTTTGATGGATTTTGACGGATTATGACAAATTCAGGGTATAGGGTTTCAATAAATTGATTTACGGTTATAAAAACATTATATAAAGTTATATAGCACTACAAGGTTTCAATAAATTCATTTTTGGTTATAAAAACATTTAACAATAATTTTATATTGCAATTGCCTTTCCGATTACATAATCTATTCATACAATCTATGTTATATATTAAAGACTTATATTTCGGTATTGTGGGAAACGATAATGAAGATTCAAATTCAGTATTTTGTTTCAGATGTTTGAATATATTTTAAATCTTTAAACTCTAAACTCAAATCTTTAAACTCTAAACTCTAAATCATAAATTTTAAATTATATACTCTAAATTTTTAAACTCTTACGATTAACTCTACACTATATACTAAAAACTAATTAAACAACCAAAATTTCAAATCTATAAATTATATATTCTAAATCCTAAACTCTAAAACTCAAAACTCCAAATCTCTTAACCCAAAACTCCAAAACTCTAAATCATATATTCTAAACCAAAAGTCATTGTAAACTTAAAACTTTAAACATTAAATCATATATTCCAAACTCTAAACTCAAACATTAAATCATAAATCATATGTAATTAATAAATATTTATATCAAAATAAAATTGAAAATTGGAGAACAAAAATGATTAAAAATTTGAGTAAAATAAATTGAATAATTAAACTAATAAAATATATATATATATATATAAATAATTGAAAAATTAAATATTCAAATAATGAAAAAATACTAAGATCAAAATTAATTAATATTCATAGAAATGAAAAGATACATCGATTCAACAATGAGATTAAAGCACTCTTAATTAATATTCTTTTTTGATTGGTTAATTAATAGAAACTAGAATCACTAGCCGTGACCGTTGATAAGTTAGATCCAATGGATCAAAATATTTCACTTTGTCAATATTTTTTAATTTCTTTTTCTCCCACTCTTCTTCTCTCCGTCGATTCCGTATCTCACTTCTCTCTTTTACTTTCTTTTTTCTCTTTCTCTTCTTTCTCTGATTTTCTCTCTCTCAATTCCCCTTCTTCATTTTTTTCACTTTCACTTTCTCTTCATCAGATTCATCTTCATTTTCTCTTCATCTTCTTTGTTGATTCATCATTTTTCTCTCTATATCTTCCTCTCCTCAACCGACCCTTTCTCTTCCATCAAACGTCGAAGCTGCTAGAGAAAGATCGCTCGTCTATGTCTTTGTCTCTCCTCCTTGGCAAAAACCATCTTCTACAGATCCGCCTTCAAGCTCACCGCTGTCCTGGCGAGATTCAAGATTTGCTTCTTCACGCGAGACAAGACTGATGGTGAGGCGAGGCTCCAGCGAGCCTTCCGGAGAGGCGGACGGCGGCGAAGCTATGGCCTATGGCGTCGGCGAGCTAGCCGGGGAACAACCGTGAAGAAACCGGTTTGGTCTGAAATTAAATCAAGATTAGTTGTCTTAAATCAAGTCGGGTAAAAAGGGCAATTGGGTGAGAACATTAGAAAAGGAAAGTCATTGAAAAGGAAATCCTTTAGAAATGCCAAACTTGAGGAATTGGCAAAAAGAAAATAAAAGGAGGTTTCCATTTTCTCAAGAGAGCTTGGAGGATAAATAGAGGACCAATGAGCCTTGAAGAGATCATCGTTTTACAGCTCAAGAATCCAAAGCGTAGAGACTGTGATCGATCAAATTACTAGAGACAAAGTCACGAACATCGGTTGTGACAAGGGAATAGTAATCTCTGTGAGTGATCTTAATAATCTGAGAGATTAGTTAAGAGTCATAAGGGTAGATAGGTTTTCGTTGTTTCGGGTAGTCGTGATTGTGGTTTGTTCAATCACGTGAAACAATCAAGAGTTTGTAACAATTTAAGAATTGAGAATTGTTCAAATAAAGAAAACCTTTCAAAAGAAACAAAAAAGTTGTCACAACAGCTTTCTGGGTCACTTTCTATCTAAAGCTTGTTTTTACAATTGGTATCGGAGTCGATCACCGACCTTTACATGTGAGGATCTTGAGACAAAGGCGATATGGAAAGTGGACGAGAATCGGTTGTTGTTCGCAAACCATTTATGTTAGATGTGGATAACTATGGACATTGGAAAGCTAGAATGAAGCAAGTCATCAGAAGTGTAGATGAGGATGCATGGACTGTGGTGGTGTCTGGATGGGAAGAACCAAAGCAGCTTAGTGGGACTGATGGAACCGCCAGTGTACCAAAACCTAAGTCATTATGGACAGAGGACAAAAAGAAAGCATCAAAGTTCAACTCAAAAGCTTTATCGGCTATTTTCGCTGCAGTTGATCTAAATCAATTCAAGCTGATACAAGGATGTGAATCAGCAAAAGCAGCGTGGGAGATTCTGTTGAACTCGTTTGAAGGAGATGTCTCTGTTAAGAGAACTCGGCTCGATCATCTTGCGTCTCAATTCGAGAATCTGAGGATGGGTGTGAATGAGTCCATTGCTAGCTTCAACTCTAGACTTAGCTCTATGTCACATGAAGCTGCAGTCCTTGGTAAAAAAATACAAGGAAAAGAAACTTGTCAAGAAACTGTTAAGATGTCTTCCAGAAAAGTTTGCAGTGCATAAGGCAGTCTTAAAGATGACAATGGATACTGATAACATAAAGTTCGATAAACTCGTAGGTATCTTGAAAGCTGAGGAACTTGACTCAACCGAGGACTCAAACAATGCAGACAAAGGAATAGCGTTCACTGCCACATGAAGTGAGTGTCGCATACAAAAACTGTAAGAAAGTATGAGTCTGATGGCTAGAAACTTTGGAAAAATGATGAAACAAATTGAAGGAAGAACTGCTAAAAGCACAAGACCCATGCAAGAAGGACACTTCCAAAGGACTGAAGCAAAACAAAATGGTGGTGAGAAACCTGGTCGAAAACCTGAGGGACAATGTTTCGAATGTGAAGGATTTGAACACTTCAAAGCCGAATGTACCCTTACCAAGCGAAAGGAGATGCGTTGTTCAGTATGCAAAGGGTTCAGTCACAAAAAGGAAGAATGCTCGACTGATGGAGGAAAATCATTCATAAACTTTAGTGATACGGATTCAAATCAAGAAGAAGACGATGAAAGCATGCTTAATTTTGTTGCGTTTGCTGCAAATGAATCACGAGCTGAAGATTCAGACTCAGACGAAGAAGAAATAGATCCTAAAAAGGAATACATAATTTTGTATGACAACTGGGTCCAGCTGAGTAATGACCATCTCAAGTTGCAGAAAGAACAAGTGATGCTAAAATCTCAAGTAAACGTCCTTGAACTTGAAAAAGGTGAAACAGAGGAACCTCACAAGATGAAGATCGCCTTGCGAAGATGGAACAGATGATTCAGAATCTTGAAACCGAATGCCGTGAAGAAAAAGCCAAAACTCGAGAGTTGCAGGGAGAGTTGACTTTGAAACATAAGCAAATACGTATGCTTAACTCCGGTACGGATAGCTTGGACAAAATCTTAGGCATTGGGAAATCTCCAAAAGTTCATTGGGGTCTCGGTTACAAAGGAAACACGCAGTCTGAAGCTAATAGTGAGGGAAAAATAACGTTTGTTTCAGAAACAAGCTAAAGTGGAGAAGAACAAAGACAAAACAACGTTTTGAACACATGTAAAGACAGTGTCACAAAATTGTCGCGTGATACTGGAAGGGCAACACGTAAGCCTAGGAAAATGAGAGTTTGTTGGTTCTGCAGCAAACCTGGTCACGTTCGTAGAAACTGTTTCGCCTTCAGAAACAGGGTTCGAGAAGCATGGGGGAAAACGGTTGTTTCCCTGAACCCAAAAGATTTGGACACGTTTGGATCCAAAAGGGATACATCTCAAACAGTTTTCGACAGAAAAGAGGAAAGTGAGTCTGTCTCAACAACGGTTCATGTGATTGACACTCAATGCAATGTGGCTTATACCACAATGAAAAGCCACGACGGCTCAAGATGGTACTTCGACAGCGGATGCTCACGCCATATGACAGGAGATCAATCTATCATTTATGAGTACCAAGAAACCAGTGGAGGGAAAGTCACATTTGGTGATGATGGTCAAGGACAGACTCGAGGATATGGTAAACTCAGGGACAAGGATCATCCTCGGTTGGAACAAGTTTACTATGTTGAAGGTCTCAAAGTGAATCTCATTAGTATCAATCAGTTGTGCGACGAAGGATACAATGTTAGATTCACTCCAACCGAATGTCATGCTGAAAAATCAGATGAAAACAACTTCGGATTGTGTGGGACACGCTCAAACAACAACTGCTATATGTGGAAACCAAAGACAACATGTCTGATAGTTAAAGAGTCACAAACGGAACTGTGGCATCATAAGCTTGGACATATGAACATGTCGGATGATATTCGGTCCCTGGTTGCAGCTGTGAAGAGGATTATGCGTCGTCTCAAGGCTGGAGAATACAGTCCTTACGACATTCGAAGAGCTCTTACCTCGGATTCGGAAGACACGATGTCTGACAATAATCAGTGAAGAAGGTTGATCTTCAAATATGCATACAAGCAGGGGGAGTAGGAGTATGTAGCAAGTTTTCTTGGTTTGGCTTGTTGGTTAATGCACACATGCAGGGGGGAGTGTTCGTTTTTGATTAAACCCGTGTGCTATGGTTGGGATCGTTTTGGTTGCTGTGATTTTCAAACATGTCACATGATCTGTTTGTTGCATCGGATTCCTGGTTGTTTTTGCTTAAACTCACTGGTAGTATGGTTTCAACATCGGTCAAAGATAAGTGAGACATGGGTGTTTTAAAATGGTTAATGGGTTGATATTGGGTTGGGCTTGTGAAGCTTGTATCCACATATTCAAAAATTAAGGGGGAGAATGAAGAAACCGATTTGGTCTGAAATTAAATCAAGATCGATTGTCTTAAATCAAGTCGGGTAACAATTTGGGTGAGAACATTAGAAAAGGAAAGTCATTGAAAAGGAAATCCTTTAGAAATGTCAAACTTGAGGAATTGGCAAAAAGAAAATAAAAGGAGGTTTCCATTTTCTCAAGAGAGCTTGGAGGATAAATAGAGGACCAAGGAGCCTTGAAGAGATCATCGTTTTACAGCTCTAGAATCCAGAGCGTAGAGACTGTGATCGATCAAAGTTACTAAAGACAAAGTCACGAACATCGGTTGTGACAAGGGAATAGTAATCTCTGTGAGTGATCTTAATAATCTGAGAGATTAGTTAAGAGTCATAAGGGTAGATAGGTTTTCGTTGTTTCGGGTAGTCGTGATTGTGGTTTGTTCAATCACGTGAAACAATCAAGAGTTTGTAACAATTTAAGAATTGAGAATTGTTCAAATAAAGAAAACCTTTCAAAAGAAACAAAAAAGTTGTCACAACAGCTTTCTTGGTCACTTTCTATCTAAAGTCTGTTTTTACAAACGGGAGACACGACGAAGATCTATTTCTTTTGTTTTCTTTTGTTTTTTATTTTATTTAATTTATTTAATTTAAATTGTATAGTATAAATAACAAATTTAATTTTGTATTTTATTTAATTTAAATTGTATATTATAAATAACAAATTTTATTTTATTTAATATAAATTGTATATTCTAAAATTTAATTTTGTCAAAATCCGTTAGAAATGAATCAATTAAAATCTATCAAAACTAATTCCGTCAAAATTTGTTAGAAAAAACTGTCAAAATCCGTAAAAAACGTATCCGTAAAAATCTGTCAAAATAAAAACTCCGTCAAAATCTGTAAAAAATGAATCCGTCAAAATCTATCATAAATCATTCTGTCATAATCCGTCAAAAATGAATCTGTCAAAATCTGTCAAAAATATTTCCGTCAAAATCCGTCAAAACAAATTCGTCATAATCTGTCAAAATTTCCAATGGAATTTCCCCGTCATAAGACGTCAAAATTTCTGACGGATTTTGCTCTGTCAAAATCCCTCAAAACTTTTTGACGGATTTTGACTGACGTTAGATTTTTGACGACTCAGAAGCGACGGGAAAAATCTGTAAAAAATCCGTAAAAAATATAGTTGTTTTTGACGGATTTTGACGGATTTGACTGTAAAAAACAACTATGTTTTCTTGTAGTGATAACCGCACATCCCAAAAACACGGAGATGAGATACATTTCGTATTTGCTCAAATGTTGATTCAAATGAGGGGATTTTATTTATGCGCTTGGTCGTATCTAGACCTGAGCTGCAACATTCAATATAGCATGTCCCCATACTGAAATTGAGAGATTTATTCTTAATATTAATAGCTTTGCAATGAGTTGCAATATTTTAATCAAAGACTTGGTCATACCTTTTTGCGTATGAATATGAACAACATAATGTCCAACATCTATTCTCATTGATAAACAATAATCATTAAAATATTGGGAAGTGAATTCACCAACGTTACCAAGTCTGATTTTCTTTATAACATTATGGTGCTCTTAACTTAATAATTTGGGCAATGAATTTTGCAAAAACCAAATTTCGAGTTGTCAATAGACAAACATGTGACCATCCACTAGATGCGTCAATTAATACCATACATATCGAAATGATCCACACATTGGATGTATTCTTTATAAAATAATATGGACATTCATTCCCAATTTTAGCTGGTGAAGGCCGAAAAATAAGTTTTCCTTGAGAATATGCATTACTTGAAAACTTTCCCGATTGAAATATCTTTTCATTTTTCAATGTGTGACCATTTGAATATTTGCACAATTCTTCCTCATCATAACTGAACTAGGATACCCAAATCCTTCATGTCATACTTCAAATGTATTAATATATTTTGGGTCCATTGTAATATATGATTTTATCATATTTATTTTTGTGCAATATAATCCAGAAAATAATATAGGCAATTATTCCGTAATTTCTTTATTTTCTCATGTAATACAAAAATATTCAATGCCTTTTTTCGTTTCAATGTCAGAATCGAGAAATGTCGGGATCGAGAAATGTCGGGAGCGGGATACGTCGAGAGTCGCTCGTGCTGATAACGTGTTATGAACAATTATAAGAAAACATATATATTTGTCTATATATATATGTATATATATTTGGGTGGTGGAGGACAAGAGAAAGTTTCTCCTTTGTATGTAGTAAGCAAATAACAGACACATAGAGGTGTCCTTACGGGGTATTGTCGATGGTGTATCTCCAACCTTTTGACATTCCTAAACGCGGTTTAGCAACAAAAAATAAACACACATAAATGTTGAATATCAAGAGGAAAAATGTCGATGGTGAGAAAAAAGTCTCCCTTTCTTTTGAGTAAAAGATATAAAGAAGCTTACAAGAGATGGGATTAGATTCAATATATAGAGAAAAAGATACACAGAAGATTCAATCACTAGTTTAAAAGAAGAATTAAAAACATAAGGAATTGATTCAAACTCTGCATTGATTCATTGACGTAAGGAAAGAGAAAGATAAACTTTCTCTACTTTTACCTTTCACAAAATACAAGAATGTAACTAAATTAATGTAGACCATTGGATCTTAAGTCTTCAACTTCATCATATGGATGAGTTTTTTCTTCCATTTTTAAACATAAAACTAATGTAAAATTGATGTAACAAAAGCGGAGGCTATTTTCGTCCAAAAATCTCAGAAACTTTTGACAATTAGACATTTTTTCCATCGAAATTGTGCTTTGCTATAACTAGAACACACAAGTATCTTATTTGCTAATTAGTTCTGAAAAAGTGTGTTTCCTATATTTTTTTCTTTTTTAAACTGATGTTTGAATACATATAGGAAGAGAAAAACAATCTACCAAAACTAAAAGATGGAAGATAAAAAAGGCTACGTGAAACAAAAGAAACAAGATACACTCGAACAAAGAAACTCAAGAAAGATAAAAGCAGTGAGACGAAAGAATTGTTAATTATCAAGAAGGAGAGCCATCATTGATACTGAACATACCCAAACCACGTTTTCTAATACGATGTTGATTTTGACTTAAGAACTCGTAATTTTTTGTCAAACAAGAAAGAACAAAAGACAAGAGAGTTTGTTGACCCAGTTCGTGCTTTCGCACTACATCTGAGGAAAAAACCAAACTTCCATGGATTCACTAACTCTGATCTGAATTTGCGTTACAAGTGAAGAAAAAGCGATCAATTGATGAAGAAGACAGAGTCGAGCATTTAAAGAAGAAAGAGCGCGGGAGAAGCTAATCGAGTTGGATCAGTTGCACTGGATTTGGGCTTCAAGGAAAAAACTTTTGACTTGGGGCGAAAGCCCACGCAAGAACTGGAGCTGAACTTTAGACTTCACAAATCTCCACCTTCAGCTTCAGACATGTGATGAAACATCCGCTTCCCCAGAGAAAGAACGCCATTTTGTCTTCTCGCCTCATCCATGAGAGCTCATGTCTCGGAGCTTCTCAGTTCCCTTTACTCTTTAACTCTATTTTCCCAACGACTACTACCTTGCCATCTATCCTTTCAACACGAAAGCAAACACAGCAACAAAAGCGCAAGGAGAAAGCAACAAGACAAAACAACAAGACAACTGAACACTCAACATCAAGACGAAAAACAAGGTATTAACGACATTCTCTTAAACGTGTTTAGATTGTCTAGTAATACTTGAATCTACTTTTGAGTTTCTACTGAAAAACTTACTCTTTGATAAAATCCATACCTTTACTGATGAGATTACCTGTTTCAAATCTTGCATACAAGAGAGACGGAGATGATTTGAGACATAAATCAATTAGATCTGGAAAATCCAGACCTACGACACGATTCTATAAACTCAGATCAATACTTCCTCAGGTGAGTCACTTCACCAGACCCATACGATCTGTTGAATCCATATACCTTTTAATTACATCTTGCCAGACCTCTAACTTAGCTTATCTTTTGAACTTGTCTCGAGTAAGTCTGATTTGGAACTCCATCTGGAGTTGAAGAGTTTAAACTCACAAGAAATTATCAACATAAACGACTCAAAGGTAATAAAGTAGCATTTAACTAGAAACATGCAATATCTTCACTCAATTTAAGATTAAACATAGAGACCTGACCTTGTCCTTTTTGTTTGTGAGGATTAGTGAGAGATATACTGGGGATTTACTGATATTGCACTTACACAAAGCCGAGGGGACACTCATGCCTCAAACTTTGGTCGAGGTAAGACCTTAGTTAGGAAGTCTGCCGGATTTTTGTTTGTGTGGATCTTCTTTAGTGAAACTGCCCCTTTTGCTATAATGTCTCTTGTGTTGTAATGTCCCTGATGAAATGAAACTTAGTCGCAATGTGTTTATTTCGATCATGGAAAACATTATTTTAGCTAAATTTATAGCACTTTGAGAATCACAGTGTACCCTTACATTGTCTTTACCAAAACCCAATTCACTGCCCAAACCTTTCAACCAAATGACTTATTTTACAGTTGATGAAAGAGCCATATACTCAGCCTCCGTGGTGGATATAGCTACTACAGACTAAAGATTTTATTTCCAACAAACTGTGTTTCCCCAAACTTTGAAAACAAAACATGTTACTGATCTTCTTTTGTCAAGGCCGCTAGCATAGTCAGAGTCACATAAATGATGAGTTTGTATTTTTTGGTGTGGGTGTGATGATGATGACGATGTATCGTTGTGGTATAGTGGTAAGTATATGGTGGGTGTTTTGTCGAACCAACTCAAGGGGAAATAACACACTAGTTCTCTAGAGTGTTAAACTAGGTCTAAGCAGATTTTAGGAGATGTTCTGTCACTAAACAATCCTAACAAAGCAGTATAAAATAACTTGAATTCAATAATATAAAAGATAGTTCATGGATCAAGAAATCAGAACAGACAATCAACTTCATGCTAATAGGTTTAATTCATCCAAAGGTTCATTCAATGGTTCATCCTATGTCTAAGGATTTCAAATAAAGACCAGTCCACTCCCGTGGTAAAGAATCCCTTTTCTAAACATGCTACTCCCAATCCTTTGGCGAGCAAATCAAGTTCGGAACGCAATAAACACAATCCCACACAACCATCAATCAATATCTTAAACAATCCCTTGAAAAGAATCAATTAACAACCTATTCACTTGTTCAAGCATTTTATCAAACACCTCCCGGGCGATAATTCTCCTATGATCTAGATTAGGTTAGCTACTCCTACTCTAGCATTAAGATCATGAATATATTAAGGATGGTATTTCTATCAAGCCTTAAACCATATTTAGCAATCCATCTAGCCTATTCCTAACCCTAATCCACAAACTAAAGAGGACTACTCACTACCCATATCTAGAACACTTGATGAGTTTCTAGACATGGTTTGAGATTAGGAATTGAAAAAAGAAGAAGAAAACAATAACAATCAATAGAACAATGGAAATTGCAAAGATTCAATTAGAAAATCACCAAAAGTTTAGAACAAAGGATGAACGAAAACTTAGATCTAAACTTGAAACTAAAAACCAAATATAAAATAAAACTTAAAATCTCCTCTCCCTAGGAATTTAGTTTTAGGCTCCTTTTATAGTGAAGCCTAATTACAAT
>OVAU01003558.1:0-10963 GCA_900406315.1 Biscutella laevigata subsp. laevigata
AGCTTTCTTATTTGCAAACCTTACTTTATTATATAAGATAGCCATATAGGGTATATTTTCGTATCATATAATAAATTTTAAGTAGTTTTCTTGATACAATAAAAATTGAATCATTTGGTTTTCATATCATCTTTGCAAAGAAATATTAATTTGCTAAATAGAAACGTACAAAAAGAACTTTGTTGAAGAACCAGCTCGACGAAACTAGTATAGTGATTTTACGGATTAAAGAATTAGAAAGAAATCGTTTCTTTACAAGACAGATTAAGTTTAAACTGCAACTATTTGCACTGGTTTGGAAAAGAAAAGATAGTTTGGGACGGTGGCAAATCTCAAATGGAATTTAAAATGGTTCAAAAATAAATAAAACTGTTTGAACCAATGGTTTAGGGAGTTCAATAATACAAATTTATCAAGCGTGGTACTGATTTTTAATAGCACTTCTACACACAAAAAAAAACTATAAATGGATTATAGGTAGTTCAAATGACACTAATTCCACCTTTGGTTTGGTTTGGGAAAGAAAGGAATAAGATGGAAATACCGTAAACATGTCCTAAAGTACGAAATTTAAAGAGCAAAACAACTTTAAAAGATGAAGAAAATGTAGATTCATTAAAATTTATCATAGCACCTGTTTTATTTTTCTTACTTATCACTCTTTACATTTTTTTATTTCTAAAATAAAAATGAAACTAAATTAAGGTTTCAGTTTTGAGAATTTAATTTGTTTTTAAATTACATGTTTACCATCCAGATTCTTATCTTGCTAGTTGCATCAATAGTCTAAAATCTAAAATAGTTTCTCCCACAAAATTTAAATACTTGATGTAGAGGATCTATATCGAAAGATATTTTTTGGTTGTTGTTGTTAAATTATACTTAAAGATATACGAAATATTATGTTTTACGTTTTTATTTGCTACAACTAATTATTAATATCGTTTTGATATATTAATAAAAGAACCATTTTATATAGTAAAGAAAAGATTAGTAAGACAATTTACTTTGATAAGATATCATTAATTAGTGTAGCTGTCGATAAGTTTAGATAAAAAAAAAGTAGCTAGATGGAACATCGAGAAGTATGATGTTGAATCCTACCTATACCCACACGACAGTCACGTTAAGATAAAACGCAATATAACTCTATTTTTTTTTTTTTTTTTTTTTTTAATTTAAAATTTTATTTANTTTTTTTTTTTTTTTTGACATCTAATATTATATTGAAGCCATGAAAGAGCCTAGTAGGATACAGGGGTGGAATACGTTGGTGAAAACCTAAGGCGGTGGATATACCAATCCCCGCAAGCTAAGACGGCGGATACAAAGAATCCCCGCAAACTAGAGGGCTACAAGATCTGTTAAAGAAACCAGATTTGCACCGACAACAAAACCGAAACATACGAGCAAACGAAAAAAAGAAAACAACTAAACACAACAAACAACCAGAGCAGACCTAACCCGTAGAACAGGATCCTAGAATCCAACAAGGAGGGAGAAACTCAAGAGGATGAGATTGGAGTCTGAGCTGAAGAACCACAATTATTGGAGGACTATGAACGACAAAGGCTGAGATACTCCCTCAAATGCACGGAGAGGCACGAGCAACAAATCGAAACACAAAGTCCCGGGAAACCGGAAGACGATCCTTTTAGCAACCGGATTTCCAAGGCAAAATAGAACGCCGACGACCACAACAGCTAAACTGCCTAACCCGAAGGACGACGAATAGAGACCCCAAAACCACCTTGAAGCAACTACAATCCAAGTAGACCAACCACATGTAGTTATATCTAAAAACTCCCAGAAAACCGACGAGTTAATAGAAGATAATCACCAGGACCAAGCTCATGTCCCGGTAAAGGCGAGCTCCACTACGAAGACGACAAACAACACCAAACCCCGCTACAACCAAGCAAAATCACCTATCCGTCACCGCAAGGCAAATTCGAAGACTAGAACCGACACCAACACGTACCACAACCTCGCAATTAGCGAAGAAGCAGGCAAAAACAGAGCCATAAACTACCTTCACAGATCTGAAGGGGAAAAAGCTATTGGATGGGAAAGGATCCAGAACTCGCCAGAGACCATCTATCTAAACGCACCGGAACAGCAACATCGCACCACACCAGCAGAGCAACACAAACACACGGCTCAGCAAAAACGAAGCTGTACCACTACTGCCATGGTAACAAGCACACGCACGAAGCCATGAGAAGGCAAGCACCGCGGCCATGGTAACAAGGAGGCAAGACCGGAAACCCATGAGAACCAAGTCGCCTCTCCTCTCGTCGAGCACCTTAGCCTGACGAAACCAAACCAACGCGCAAGCAGCAGAAGCCACCACTGGCGAAGGGCTCCGGAAAGGAAGAGGGAGCCACAGCACGAGATCTAAAGAAACCGAACCACACCTACCGCAGGTGCACCTAAACACCCAAACCACTGTACAAGCAAGAAGAAGGAGCAAAAGAGAAAAGATCGGGACCGGCGGCGCCGCCAACAGAGAAGCCGGCCGCCGGTCGGAGGTAAGACGGCGGCAACTCACACCAAGGATTAGGTTTTTGCGAGAGAGAGAAAAAAGGGGGAGGATGACGTTTCCTTAACTCTGTTCTTATTTAATATCTTCTTTTTTATATGAAAGAGCAAAAATAAACAAAAAGTACCAGAATTAAGCCAATTATGATAAAGTCTATTATAATTTTCCTTTTGTTAAGAAATAAAACATTTTCACTTTTAGTGGTCATACTTTATAATGACCAAGTTACATTGGTATTGTTTTTATTAAGGTCAAATATTTTGATAAATTGATGAGAGTAAAAACATAAATATATGTATATAAGAAAAAGTAGTATTAAATTCTCATAAAATTAGATTCTAAGGTACATCTTATATTTATATAACAAATAACTTATTAGTTTAACATAAATATAAATAGAAACAATATATTTAAATCTAAATGTAATAATTACCTACTAAGACATTAATATATTTCAGATGTTGTTATATCTATGATATTTTCATATTGAATTTGACATTCGTTTGAAGTTTTACGTCAGATTTTGGTTCGGTATGTGTGAATTTCATGAATCCAATATATTTTGAAACATTATCAACTCCTTATGCAATTAATGGTAATAATGTTGATATTTTCTGTCAAAATTTGCATTCGTCTAAGAAATTCCGCTAGATTTTCCAACATATTTAATTTCATCGACTGTTTTCTTGTAGTAGTGATGCAGGGTAATAATGTTGATATTTTTTTTAAAGAACTTGGGATAGTTTGATGACAAGATTAATAAAAAAAATAAGATAGAGATAATCACAAATATCATGGCTAGTGAGTGATTATCAAAAAAAAAATCATGGCTAGTAAGTAAATAAACGAAATAGTTAGGGACCTAATTTTGGCAGCCAGATGAGGGAGGAGAAGAAAGATAAATTAATAGGTTGTTCTCTCTCATTGAAAAGCCCTAGCCGTTGCCTGTAGTCTCTTCACGTCTTCTCCTCCGTTACAACGGCCGGTGGTTCTTTCTTTTGATGTCGCCGGCCGTCACTTCAGCTGCTCCTCCTCTTTCTCTTTTCCTTTTGTTTGTGAAGGGTTTCTTTGGCTCAAGGAACGACATCTCCTCCTCCGTTTCCGCCATGGCCTCCACCTGCTCCGCCGTGTCTGCCGTTTACTTCTTTTGGCCGTCCCAGCTTCCTCCTTCTCTCTCTTGCTCGTCCGTCAGTCCTTCTCGGAGGCATATGGAGGCGAGTTGCTTTGGTCTGTCATAGGTGTCGGAGGCTCGTGTTTGGTTCCTCTTAGCTAGCTGGTCGCGCGGTGGTGGGTGGTCTGGCCTCTGCTCCGGCTAGTTCCGGTTCTAGGAGTTGTCAGTTCATGCCTTTGGTTTTCTCTGTGTGTTTGTTAGTGGTGCTAGACCGAGTAGTGGGGTGTTGGATTAGATCGAGTTTTTAGCCAACGGATCTCCGGGTTGATTAGGTCTTTAAGTCTCTGATTTTGGGATGCCTCTTTTTGCAGCTTCTCTTGAGGCTTTCTTTGAACCTCTTTTACCATTTTTCGATTTCAATTTTCAGATTCGCTTTTCTGATTCAATCGGGTTTTGCGTGGAGTTTTTTGTTGTGGTGCACTCACGGTCAGCAAATGCCGGTGTATTTGGACTGAAAGATTGAGTTGCCCATAAACTTGCTTCTATTTTCATCGTTTGGCTCAATTATCTTTCGCCATGGCTATTATCTTTCTTGCTGTAACTGAGGTATTCCCGGTTTCTTGGGTTTATTTTCCTTCTCGGTCTTGTCTCCCGTATTGCTTAGGTTTTAGTTTAGAAGTTTCTGCTTGTTGCCTTTGTTTAGGCTAAGTTTCTGGTGTCTTGTATGACAGTCGGCTTTGGTTGCCTCGGTCTTAGGCTTTAGTATCTGTTGTGGCTGCGTTTTATTTCTCTTTTGTCGCTCTATCTTGTATTTTGTTGTTCAATATTATTGCTTTCAGACGAAAAAAAGATGAGGGAGGAGAACATTGATGCGTTGGCAACATAATATATGGTACACGTGGTGCAGAACCAATAATGGGAAAATGTTAAATGTTGAATGGTACGATGAATAAAAAGGAGTGATGATCACGGTTGCGATTTTTAAAGGAACTGGTACAATTCTTTGGACCGCTAGATTGTAACTTCGATGTGACTTCTTCTTTTTAGATATGTTTTTATGCCATAAACTTCTTTTTTCTAACAACCTATATCACATGTACAACATAACCGGTAAGAAGTATAAGAAATTCCACAACAAACAAAATAGATCCTCTCGTTTCCTTCCCTAAACTCTAGATCTAGAAACCGCCATCACCCCTCTCCTCCGGCCGGCGATTTCGGCTCTAGCTGTGCCGTCGGGCCCTCTTTTCTCCTGCTTTTTCTTCTTTCCCTTTGTACAGCGGCTTTTCTCTAGTTTTGTCGAGCTCCGACCTTGTAGTCTTGTCAACAAGCTGAAGATGGTTCCTATCTCTTCTGGTCTTTTATCTGCTCGAGGGACCTTGTTCGGAGTAGCGTGCGTGGCTCGGTTAGTGCTTTGGTTTGCTCTGTTTCTGCCGTTGGCCCCTTCTAAGTCTCTGCCAGTGAAGTCTTTATGGTTCTCTTTTCTTTGCTTATCGCCATGGCCCTTCTATGTCGTGGTGGTGAGATGTGTTATGGTCTGGTTTGAGTTCGTCGGAGGCTTCTAGGTAGTTTCTTGGTGGTGGTTCTGCTTGACGTGGTGTGGAGTTATCGTGAAGAGGTGCGGGTTGTTTTTTTTTTGTTGTTTGTGAGTTGCAGGTTTGTAGAGTTTGACAGTATGATCTTGCTCATTGTGGCTCTGCTGGTCTCTCGATGTTGGTCTGTTGGGTGTTTATGGTTTTGTTGTGCCTGGATTTGAACCATCCCTTGTTTCCCTAATATTTAGCTCTACGAGATAGTTTTCGGGGTTTAGGTTAGTTTACAAGTGGTTTTAGCTTTTGTGGTTGTTGGATTATCTAGCTTTGAAGTAAGGTTCGTCTCTGTGTTTTTCCGGGTAGGCTTAGCAGAGCTCTTTATCATGCCAAGGAATTTCGGGCTCAATCATGTTAGTTGTTCGACTTTTCCGTAATCAGGTGTTTCGTCTACTGTTTCTCGTGGAACTTCTCGCTCTTCGTTTGGGTGGAAGCCTTTCTATTAGCCTTAGGCGTTCGTGATTCATCAATAATCGGCATTGTGTTGTTCGGATCAACCTTCTTCTCCAAAGCTCTCCGTTCTCCGATCTTGTTTAGCTAATTGGTTCTTGTTCGGGTTTTTCATTTGGTTTTTATGTTGCTGTCGGGGACATTCATGTGTTCCGCCGGCTTAATTCTCGGGGTTTTGTTTAAACCGCCGACTTAGTTCTCGGGATTTTGTTTAAACCGCCAACTTAGTTCTCGGGGATGTTATGTATCCGCCGACTTAGTAGTAGCAATCGTTTCGATCTTGTGTGTAAGATTTGAATTCTATCAATATATATATCCTTCCCGTGAAAAAAAAAACAACCTATATCACAATCTCCTTTAGTGTTTTTTTTTTGGCAAAAGAGTAAAAGACAAAAGTTATCCTCCCGGATCACGATTGTCAATGTCTTCGATACTGTCCAACGGTTGGATACTTCGTCTTGCCTTCCTCGCCATCTCATCCGCCTTCGAGTTAAGTCCACGTGGCACATAGGAGAAAGCCACGAAATCAAAGTCCGGCCGCATCTCTGTGACGAGTTCTTGCCATGTGGCGAATGATGGCCACTCCATTGGTCTGTCAAGCATATCCAACAGGTCCCTTGAATCTGTCATAAAGGTGACCCTCCGGCGTCCCCTAGCCACCATTGACCTCATAGCCCATACAAGGGCCTTCACCTCGGTATGTAAAGGTGAGAGCTGTCGGGCTATACTCCCGGTTCCCCTAAGTGCTTCTGCCCCCTTGCCGTCGTGACAGAACCATCCTATCCCTAAAAACTCCTCTGTATCCGTCCATGCCCCATCAATATAGCATACGTATCCCTCCCTTGGCTCCTCATATATGTTTTCTTCTCCCACGATAATGTCCTCTGTTCCTGTTTGGGCATTCCTCCAAACAATCGCTTATGTGGCTGCCTGATCAGAAATCCATTTGGTGTAAGGATTCTGATTTGTGTACAGTTTGACATTCCTCGATTTCCATATATACCAGCAGATCCACGGGAACAACCCATCATCGAGATCCTTAGGAATCCTCCAAAAAAGGTGATCCATGTTGCAAAAGATGGAGTCACTCAGCTCGCCCCTCAGGTTCATTGGTACATTTGCCAATGCCCAGGCTTGGCGAGCAGGTGGGCAGGTAAAGAAGACGTGGTTAATGTCCTCTGTTTCTGCACCAGACACCTGACAACCCTCCTCACATGGGATTCCTCTGGTCCTAAGCTGGGATGACACATCAATACCTCCTGTTAGCACTTGCCATAGGAAATGTTTAATCTTCGGAGGGCACTTTATTTTCCTGATAAAGGCCAATAAGGCGTCCACTGAGGGACCGATTCTTGCCTCCGGTCGAGGTTTCAAGAATTTCCGGCAGGTTTCGTATCCTGATTTTACCGTATATCTTCCCGATCTCGTAAAATGCCAAATATTCATATCTGGTTTGTACCCCAGTGAGGGGACGATTCACTTGATGACGTTGATGTCCTTTGGGTCCATCAGAGCTTCCATTAGTGGAAAATTCCACGTTCGAGTTCCCGGGTTTATCAGATGATGTACCCGGAGCGAAGCATATAGGATCGAGTCGTTGCTTCGTGCGGACCTCGGGCGATCGGAAGGGATCCATGAATCATTCCATACTGAGATAGAGTGTCCAGATCCCACCCGTTTGATTAGTCCTAATTGAACCGGAGGTCGCGCTGAAATAATACTCAGCCATCCATATGACGGGTTGGTATAGCGGGCCTGCCTCAAAAGGTTTTCGTCCTTAAAATAGCGGCCCCTAAATAACCTAGCAAATAGAGATTCTGGATGTTCCATCAGACGCCACATCTGTTTTGCCAGAAGTGCGGTGTTGAAATCCTCTAGATCCCTGAACCTCATCCCCCCTTCGATCTTTGGGTTACACATTTTGTGCCAGCTTTTCCAGCATATCCCTTTCTTTCCCCCCTCTCCACTCCACCAAAATTGTGTAATAGCGCTTGTCAAGGCTTTCATCACCGACTTTGGCAGGCGGAAACAGGTCATGACATAACTGGGCAGGGCTGTCGCCACAGACTTCACCATGATTTCCCGACCGCCTCTAGATAAGAATCTCGTTGACCAACTGTCTATTCTACTCCTCAAGCTATCTTGGATGTACGAGAAAATCTGCCCTTTTGCCCCTCCTAGGCTTTTTGGTAGGCCTAGATACGTCCCCATTCCCCCCTCTTCCATGATCCCTGTTAGAACTCTAATCCCGCTTCGTTGTTCCTCCGAGATACCATGTCCAAACTGAATCGAGGATTTGGAGAAGTTTATTCGTTGTCCAGATGCGTTCCCATATTGTTCTAAGATATCCATCAGTGCCTTACTCTCTTCAGGGGTGGCCTTGCAAAAGAATAGGTTGTCGTCCGCAAATAATAGATGGGTAACTGGTGGGCTGTCCCGCGCTACACGCAGTCCTGTCAGCGTCTTCAGTCGTTCCGCCTCTCTAATATTCGCTACTAGCACCTCTGTGCAGAGGATGAAAAGGTAAGGGGAAAGTGAGTCCCCTGTCTTAATCCCCTTCCCGGGACGACATCTCCTCTGGGTGCCCCCATTAAGAAGTACTTTGTATCGTACAGAGGATATGCATTCCAGGATCCACCCTATCCACTTCTCTGCAAATCCCATTTTCCTAAATAACCCTTCTAGGAAACTCCATTCTAATCGGTCGTAAGCTTTGCTCATGTCTGTCTTAATCGCCATGAACTTCCTATCACATGCCTGATTTGTCCTGAGCCCATGAAACATCTCCTGGGCTATGAGAATGTTATCTGAAATCAACCTCCCTGGGACAAAAGCAGATTGGGTCTCCGAGATCATGTCCGAAAGTAACGGTTTCAAACGTTCACATAGGACTTTGGAGATCACCTTATAGCACACATTACATAGACTAATGGGTCTGAGATCAGCCATCGTCGTGGGTCTCTCCTTCTTAGGGTTGAGACAGATATTCGTGGCATTTATCCCCACTTCCAGCTCTCCAGACTGGAAGAAGCCATTGACTAGACCAAGCATGTCCTGCTTGACAATGTTCCATGATTTTTGGAAAAACAACGCGGTCATTCCATCTGGTCCTGGTGCTTTCTCTGGATGTATCAGGAAGAGTGCACGCTTTATTTCTTCTTCTGTCGCTGGTAGCGTGAGGGTTTCATTCATCCGGTCAGATACCCGTGTGTGAACATTCACTAGTGCTTCCTCAATCTCCGACGGATTCGTGGACGTGAAAATGTCCTCGAAATAAGAAGTGGCCACCTGTTCTATCACTTCGTCCGTCTCCACCCAAATCCTCGTTGTCTTAAATAATCCTGATATTCTATTCCGGGCCCTTCTCTGTTTCGTCAGTGCATGGAAGAATTTAGTGTTCTGGTCCCCCTCCTTCAGCCACAAGTTTCGACTCTTTTGTTTCCAGAACAATTCCTCCTCCCGGTATGCGCCTGCCACTCGCCGAGCTAATTCCAAAACGTGTTGTCTAGGGCAACATGCATCAGTCTATGCTTTAACCAGTTCCTCCCGCAACTCTTTTATTTTTTGTCTGTCTGCACTTTGGCTGACCTTGCGCCATCTTGAGATGCTTTTGCGGCATGTTGCAACCTTGTCCATAAATGATCTCGTTACCCCAGTAGCTGTCCATCCATCCTGGATAGCCTAAATGAGACCCTTCTATCCCAGCCATTTCTTGTCAAGCCGGAAAGAGCCTCGGTTTTTGAAGATCTTTGTCCGTAACACCGCTAATAATGGTCGGTGGTCTGATCCCATCATATTTAGATATTATGTATGAGATACTGTGTATAAATCGTGGAAATCAGCATTTGCCAGAGCTCGATCCAGTCGACACTGCACCAAACCCAATGTCCGATTTTCCCGCCAAGACATCTCATTCCCAACACACGAAAATTCTGAGAATCCCAAGGTATTTATGAGATCATTAAAGGCGGAGAACGAGGCTTGTGAACGAAGTCTACCGCCCTTCTTCTCATGGTTGCCCCTGATCTCGTTTAAGTCACCAATCAAGAACCAGGGTTCCTCTCTCATTTCGCCCAATCGGAGAAGCCGTTCCCACACCTGTTCCCTTTTCCTGGTCACTGGATCCCCATACACAAAGGTTAAAACCATCCGCTTCCGCTGGAGGCAAATCTCCACATCTATGATCCTATCACTTTCAAATGTGACTCTTGGATTTATCCTGTTATTGGCCAAAAGTGCCAGCCCTCCACTCGTTCCCCTTGGTTCCACCGTTGTCAACCTATCGTACCCAAAATGTGCCTGAAAATTCTGCAAGAATGCCCTATTCTGTTTGGTTTCCATTAAAAAAATAATATCCGGTTTGTGAAATTTCTAGAGTTCCTTGAGATAGTTTATCGTCCACTGGTTTCCTAGTCCTTAAAATTCCAACTAAGAATTTTTAAATCTATTAAGTGGTCTGGAGTCGTGTTTCAATCGACTATGATCATGTCCTTGCAATAGTCGATTTGGCGGTTCAGTTTGTCTCTTCAGGATAAGACATATCCTATAATTTCCTTTATGGGTCCTATGTTTTACTCCTTCCCGTAGGCCTCCATGTCTATTCCATTTATTCATCCAGTTCAATGCTTGGTTACCAACCCAATCAATTTCCTACATCATTGACCTCTTAAAATNCCATGTCTATTCCATTTAGTCATCCAGTTCAATGCTTGGTTACCAACCCAATCAATTTCCTACATCATTGACCTCTTAAAATGTCCAGTCCTGATGGGAATTTGTATTGTCATATAGTCACCTTTCTTCAAAATCCCAATTAATTTCTTTTTTCCCAGAGTGATTAAACTCCCTTCGATAATTTTGGCATGACTTTTCTTTGGCAATGTCAAATTATTACTCGATCCCGACATTTCTCGATCCCGGCATTTCTCGATCCCGGCATTTCTCGATCCCGACCCCAATATTTTCCAATCTCGACGTTTCTCTGTCCCGATATTTATCGTTCTTAATATTTCCCGATTTTGACATTTCAGGTTTCCGACAATTTTTCGATCCTGAATCAACGGCTCATATTTTTTTGTTCAAAATCCATATATCCTTAAAATTAAGGTAGTATTTATAATAATATTTGAATTTATCAAATTTGTTTAAATTTATGCATGTTATATTAAGAATATGTTAAAACTTGCAAAGATTAGTTTCAATGCCAAGGGGAAANACTTGCAAAGATTAGTTTCAATGCCAAGGGGAAAAAAGTTTGAAATAAGTAATGTT
>OVAU01003559.1:0-10961 GCA_900406315.1 Biscutella laevigata subsp. laevigata
TTTATAATCTTCCTTACTTCGTCATGTAGTTAAATGTGAAATTGCTAAATCTTTATTTTTAGGTTAAAAACTGGAATTTCATAATTCAGTTATTATAAATTCTTTAATCTTTTTCTTTCTTTAAAATTTAGCTTCACCTTAATTTTGTTTTAAAACTAAATATTTATATGGTTTATGGTTTCGTGATATATATTTGATATCAAAGAGAAAACGAGATCTAAAATAGATGGACTATTATCTATCGAATGACAATAATTTTCCAAAATATAAAATTCTAATATTTTACATTTATTTTCACTTTTTAAACTATTATCCACCAAATCAAGATAATTCCCCAAAATACATAAACCTACTACTTTAAAAATCTCTCAATTTTTATAGAACATTATCCACCAAAATTAGCATCATTTCACAAAATATAGAAAATGCTAACGTTTTAAAAAATCTATTAGTTTTTAGGAAAAATTAGCAACCATATCAGAATAAATTTCCAAACCAGCATATAGAACAAAAACTTCTAATGTTTTACAAAATCTCTCAACTTTTGTGGACTTTTATCGACTAAATCAACAAAGTTCCTCGAAATAGAAAAATAGAGTTTTTTTAAAAAATAAAATCTCTTACTTTTGTAGACTTTTATCCCAAAAATGAACATAAATTCAAAAAAATACAAAAAACAAAGGGTTTTAGAGATCTCCCAATTTTTCATGGACTATTATCCAAGAAATAAGCATAATTTCCCAACATACAAAATTCTAATATTCTTTAAAATATTTATGTTTTATGGACTTCTACCACCAAACCAACTTAGTTCATATTTGGTTATCCGAAGCTCATATAAAGGCACCTACGGCAGGATCCGTCATCTTGGTAGGAATTTCCGAATAACAAAATTCAAAAATTCTCTTAATTCTTGTGGACAATTATCCACCAAATAAACATAATTTACCAAAATACAAAAAAATTCTAAATTTTTACAGAATCTCTTACTTTTAAGACTATTATCACCCAAATACGCTTTATTCCCAAAATTAGAAAAACCTAGCGCTTTATAAATCTCTCTATTTTTCTAGACTATTACCCATCAAATTAGCATAGTTTTCCAAAATTCAAAAATTCTATTGATTTTACAAAATTTCTTAGTTTTTATTGATTCTTATCGACCAAATCAACATAATTTCAAAATTTAAAATATTATAAGGTTTGACAAAATCTCTCAATTTTTGTAGACTACTATCCACAAAATCACATTAATTTCCTTAAATATAGAAAGTTCTGTCGTTTTACATATTCTAAGTTTTAGCGACTATTATCAACCAAATCTCTTAATTTTATACTTTCCTAAAATACAGAAAATTTTATTTTAACAAAATATACTTTCCTAAAATACAGAAAATTTGATTTTAACAAAATATACTTTCCTAAAATACAGAAAATTTGATTTTTTACAAAATCTCTTAATTTTTAGGGACCGATAACAAATCAGCTTTATTTCCCAAAATACAAAAACCTAGAAGTTCATAAATCTATCAATATTTGTGGAGTTTTATCCACCAAATAAACATAATTTCCTAGAATATAAAAATTATAGCGTTTCACAAAATCTCTTAGTTTAATGGAATATTATCTATCAAATCAATATTATTTGCCAAAAAAAAAAATTCGAGTATTTTAAAAAATCTCTCAATTTTTATAGATTATTATCCCCCAGATGAGCTTACTTCCCAAAATAAATAAAATATGAGAGTTTTTCAAAAGCTCTCAGTCTTGTTGACTAACTTCACCAAATCAGCAAAATTTCTCAACACATAAAAATATAGTGTTTTGTAAAATCTTAGAGTTCTTATGGAATATTATCCATCAATCCAAAATAATTCCCTATATTAAAATAATTCTAATACTTTACAAAATCTCTCAATTCTATGCCCTATTATCAACTAAATAACCATAATTTTTCCAAAATATAAAATTTATCGTCTTACAAAATCTCTAAAGGACTGTTATTGGTTCTGATATTTTAATGGATTTGAAAATCCATGTCAAATCCAGTGTTATTGGTTATATAATTTTAAAATCTGTATTGAAATAATATGTTATTCGTTTTATGATTTTAGAATACATATTGAAATCTTGTGTTATTTGTTCTATGATTTTAAAATCCATATTAAAATCGTGTGTTATTCAATATTAAGAATTTGCATATGGATTTGATCTCAAACCAGATCTTAATGGATTTGGTATGATTTTCAAGTTAAAAATATGAAGACTCAAATTCTGAGTTAACTGGACGGATTTGGATGGATTTATGTTCTCTATATAATTTATATTTATTAGAATATAAAATAATACATCTTTATATCATATAATTTTTATATATGATAATTTCCATTTTTCTTACACTTTCTACATTTTTTAAAGTTTTTTTTGTTCTTATGGTAGGAATTTTAGTGATCTCTATATATAAAATGAACAAAAATATAAACTTTTTTAAACAAAAGAATGGAAGAATCACAAGATCGTGTAAATGGTTCCTATACTCCACAGAGTATTCAAGAGACAAAAACTTTGATAAATCTACTTCTAGATGAGGTTGTTTCAGGTTTACGTGAAGATAATAGTTTATTTGGTAAGTTTACGGTGGAACGTCGAATTCTAACTTCTCTGATTAAAAAACTTGGGTGTACTAAAACACATCAACAATATTGTACTTGTTTGTGCTAATTTTTAGATCAACACCTCATTTCCCTTACAAGACACAAATAGAAATTGTAGCTGCTTGTGCTGGTTTACACAATTTTTTTCGAAAGTTTTGTCGAACATATAGTTTTCCACCATAAACAAATTCTTATGAAGAAGAAGAATTTGAAGAAAAAGTTACTAATAATAATAATGCTGAAGTTTTTGCAACCCATGATCAATAAAGAGAACAAGCCAATCTTTGTCAGAACAACAATTACAACAAACATGTGGAGAGAATAAGAAAACAATATATGATAATCAAATAAAATATTTTAAGTTTTTTCATTTTATTTTGTCATAAGATTTTTTTTTTTTTGCTGATTTACAACAATCCATTTGTCTGATTTTAAAAAATCTTATGATTTGATGTTCAACATTATTTACTTGATTTTGAAATCTATAGATTTCTAAATCTAAGAAGAACCTTTAAATCCATTAAAATACCAAAACCAATAACTCTTACTAGGTTTAATGGAATATTGGCTAGCAAACCAGCATAATAAAAAAAAAAAACGAAATTCTTCCGTTTTGCAAAACCTCTATATTTTTGTGTACTTCTATACAAAAAATCATCATAATTTCCTTAAGTACCAAAATTATAATGTTTTATAAAAGCTAGGTTTTTATAAAATATCTCAATTTTTTGTACATTATCAACCAAATAAAAATACCAAAATTCTAACGTTTTATAAACTATCTTAGCTTTATAGAATATTATCAAAAATGAGCGTTATTTTCCAAATTATAAGAACCTAGCATTTTACAAACCTCCCAATTTTCGTGGACTTTTATCCACGAAGTGTGCAAAATTTTTCAAAATACAAAATTCTTATGTTTTAAAAATAATTTCAGCGTTTAAGGACTATTATCAACCAAATTAACATAACTTCGTGAAATACTAAAATTTAAAGCGTTTTACAAAATCTCTTAATTTTGTGGACCATTATCCACCAAACCAACATAATTTTTCAATATACAAAATTACAATATTTTAAAAATCTCTCAATTTTTATAGTTTTATAGCGACCAAATGGGCTTCATTTCCCAAAATAAATAAAATTACTGAGTTTTACAAAATTGCTTAGTTTTTGTGGATTTTAACCCACCAAATCAGCAAAATTTCTCCAAAATTAAAAATTATCAGTTAGTAAAATCTTTGAGTTCTTATGGAATATTATCCATCAATCCAGCATAATTCCCTATGATGAAAAATGATAGCGTTTTACAATATTTCTTAGTTTTGATGGCTTATTATCCACCAAATTAACATAATTTCACAATATACAAAACTCTAATTCTTACATTTTACAAAATCTATTACTTTTTGGACTATGAGCTATAGACACAATATAGTTCCTCAAAATACAAAATGCTACCATTTTACAAAGTCTCTATTTTTTTGGACGATTATTAACCAAATGAGCATAATTTCCCAAAATAAAGAAAATTTTAGAGTTGTACAAATTCTCTCAAATTTATAGACTATTATCAACCAAATCTGAATAATTTCTCGAAACAAAAAATAGTAGCGTTTAAGAAATCTGAAAGTTTTAATAAACTATAATCCACCAAATAAGTTTTATTTCCCAAAAAACAATTTTTTTTAACATTTAACAAAATCTTTTAGTTTTTATGGACTATTATCAAAAATGTGCATAATTTATCAAAATACAAAAAAATCTAGCATTTAACAAAACTTCTCAATTTTTGTAGGCCATTTTCCACCAAATAACCATAATTTCTCATAATACGAAAATGTAACATTTTACAAAATCACTCAAAGTTTATAGATTATTATCCAGCAAAATAGTAAATTCTTGTATTTTACAAACTCCTTGGATTATTATCCATTAAATCGCCTAAATTTTCAAAACCATCGTAACCTAATGCTTTAAAAATCTCCAAAATTTTTTGTGGTTATTCATCAAATTAGCATAATTTCAAAAAATACAGAAAATTATAGCGCTTTATTAAATATTTTTTGTTTTTATGGACTATTATCCTCTAACTCATCTTAGTTTACGAAATACAAAAACCCAACAGTTTATTTATTTGTCAATTTTTGTGTACTGTTATTATTATCCCCTGACGTGTGATGTTTTTTATCGATTTTAACCAGTCTTTTATATTTGTATTCATTAGTTTATGATGCATTTAGGTCCAATTAGGTTTCGTTTGCATGCATTTCTTGTTTCAAGTGTTGAAGGCAAACGAAATAGAGAAAACAAATCAAAAAGGATGCAAAAGAGCAAAAGTGTAGAAAAGTCAACATTCTGGAGTTTACCAGTGAACATGCCAATATCAACCATAAGTATCAGTCAAGCATTCACACCTATCAGCCAAAAAGCATATTGACCAACAATATCAGACCGTCTAGAAAAAGTCAACAAAGTTGACCAAAGACAAATACTCTAAACCTAGTTTTTGGAGGAGAATAATCTTGGATTATCCTTATCATCCTTGATCATCTTTTATCATCTATAATCTCATCTTTTATTGTTTTGTTCTTAGTTTTGTAAAGACTACTTGATTTCTTCTTCTAATCTCTTCTTACTTCTTGTTTTGATCATGTTTAGACATAAATCCATCATGAGACCTTGTGTTCTTCACATGATGTATGAGTAGCCATTTTAAGCTTATGGATTAGAGTAAATTAGAGTTTTTAACTGTTTGTTTATGATATTTAAAGCTTTATTTATCTATATCTTCACTTGTTTAATGTGATTAATGCTAGATTGGACTTAGCTACTCTCATCTAGATATTAGAAAAATTATCGTCCAAGAGGTGTTCGACAAAATTTCTGAATGAGTTAAACTTGTGCTAAGTGAAGCTTTTCCAAGAGATTGTGTGGATGCATGATTATGATAGAGATTTCTACCACGAGAGTGGATTAACATAAATTAGGTAGTTCTTAGACTAAAGATAAACATTGTATGATGAAACTGAACATCATGAACATGAAATTGACTGACCAATGTGATTGTCCTGATCCATATGCTTAGTTTATCATCGTTTCAAGTTCAATCATTTTTGTTGACTTTTCAGTTTTCGTTGACTTTTTCTTTGACTCCTGTCGATTTTGTTTTTGTTAACTTTTATGCTTAATAGGATTGTTGGTGACAAACAAATCCCTTAATTGCTTAGACTAGATGAACTCTCCATAGTCCTCGTACGTTAATTACCCCCGTTTTGGTTTGACAACCTCACTTTAGTACATTCGATTGATTTAAAGACTAAAAACCTCTTTATCACCGACCAAATCAACATAAATTGTCTAAATATAAAAAACCGAGAGTTTTACAAAATCTCTTAGATTTGATTTAATATTAACTACCAAATTCTTTAAAATTTCCAAAATATCCCAATCAAGTGTTTTACAAACTCTTAGTTTTTGTGGACTTTTATCCCCAAAATGAGCATAATTTCCAAAAATACAAAATCAAAAAGCTTTAGAAAACTCCCAATTTCTGTGCCCTATCCAACGAATGAGCATAATTTCCTAAAAGACAAAATTCTAGTGTTTCATAAATATTTATGTTTTATGGATAATTTTGGAAAATAAAAGGACTGATATTTTTAAAAATTAGTTTTAAGGATTATTATCCACCAAATAAGCTTAATTTCAAAAATAGAAAACTTAGTACGTTATAAACCTATCAATTTTTGGACTATTATCCATCAAATTAACATAATTTTCCAAAATAGAAATTTTTTGGTGCATTAAAAAATCTTTAATATTTATGGACTATTATCAACCAAATCACCATAACTTTAAAATTTAAAAAGTTCCAAGGTTTATAAAATATCTCAAATTTTGTAGACTATTATCAAAATTGTCATATTAATTACCTAATATATAGAAAGTTTTACCGTTTTACAAAATCTCTCAATTTTATAGACTATTATCCACCAAATCAATTTACTTTCCCAAAATTCAGAACATTCAAGTTTTACAAAATCTCTTAATTTTTATGTATTGTTATCCACCAAATAACTTTAATTTCCAAAAATAAAAATACTTAGCGCTTTACAAATCTATCAATTTTGTGGGTTGTTATCCACCAAATCAACATAATTTTCCAAAGTACAGAAATTCTAGCATTTGATCAAATCTCTTAGTTTATATGGAATATTATCGACCAAATCAACGCTATTTACCAAAATACAATATTCTAGCATTTTAAAAAATGTCTCAATTTTTACAGATTGTTATCGAAGAAATGAGCTCACTTTCCCAAATAAAATAAAATTTGAGAGTTTTATAAAATCTCTTATTTCTTATAAAATTTTATTCTTCAATCTAGCATAATTCCCTATAACAAAGAATTCTAGCGGTTTAAAATATTTCTTAGTTTGGATGGACCATTATCCACTAAATTAGCATAATTTCACAATATAAAAAATTCTAATACTAATATTTTACAAAATCACTTAGTTTTATGGACTATTATCCACAAAAACAACATAATTCATCAAAATATAAAAATTCTACCATTTTACAAAGTATATATTTTTGTGGACTATTATCAATCAAATGAGCATAATTTTCCAAAATAAAGATAATTCTAGAGTTTTACAAAATCTCTCAATTTTATAGACTATTATCCACCAAATTATAATAATTTCCCAAAAAATATTAGCGTTTAAAAAATCTATCAGTTTTATAAACTATTATCCACCAAATAAATTTAATTTCTAAATAAATAGAAATATTAATGTTTTAAAAAATCTATTAGTTTTAAGGACTATCATCTACAAATGTGCATAATTTACCAAAATACAAAAATCTAGCTTTTCACAGAGCTTCTGAATTTATAGAAATTTATAGACTATTTTCCACCAAAAAATCATAATTTCTCGTAATACAAAAATGTAAAGTTTTACAAAATCTCTCAAAGTTTATAGATTATTATCTCACAAACTAGCATAATTCTCTAAAATAGTAAATTCAAATGTTTTTCAAAATCTCTTAATTTTGTTGGATTATTATCCATCAAATCATCTAAATTTACAAAAAAACACATAAACCTAACGCTTTACAAATATCTCAATTTTTTGGGACTACTAATTAAATTAGCATAATTTTACAAATATAGAATATTCTATCATTTTATTAATTCTCTTAGTTTTTATGGACTATTATTCTTCATATAAGCATAATTTCTCAAAATACATAGGATTTTACAAAAATCTAAATTGTATAGACTATTAGCCATCAAATCAGCTTAGTTTCTGAAAATACAAAAACCTAACAGTTTATTTATCTATCAAATTTTGTGGATTATTATCCACCAAATCAACATAATCTGCCAAAATATAAAAATACGAGAGTTTTACAAAATCTCTTAGCTTTCATTTACTATTCTACCAAATTATTTAAATTTTCTAAAATATCAAAATCAAGCGTTTTAAAAATCTCTTACTTTTTCTGGGCTTTTATCCCAAAAATGAGCATACTTTCCAAAAGTACAAAAACAAAAGGTTTTAGAAATCTCCCAATTTTCGTGCATTATCTAGCGAATGAGCATAATTTTCTAAAATTCAAAAATTCTAGTGTTTGATAAAATCTATATGTTTTATGGATAATGAGTAAAAATACAAAAAACTTACGTTTTTAAAAATCTCTTAGTTTTAAGGACTATTATCTACCAAATACGCTTAATTTCAAAAAATAGAAAAACCTAGTGCGTTATAAACCTCTCAATTGTTTGGAAAATTATCCACAAAATTAGCATAATTTTCCAAAATAGAAAAATTCTAGTGCTTGAAAAAACCTCTTAGTCTTTTTCAACCAAATCACCATAATTTCAAAATTTAAAAAATTCCAAGGTCTTACAAAATAGCTTAAATTTTGTAGACTTTTATCTAAATATGAGATAATTTTCCTAATATACAGAAAGTTCTAGTGTTTTACAAAATCTCTCAATTTTTATAGACTATTATCCACCCAATCAATTAGCTTTCCCAAAGTACAAAATATTCAAGTTTTACAAAATCTCTTTAACTTTTATGTATTGTTATTCACCAAATCAACTCTACTGCCCAAAATAAAAATACTTAGGGATTTATAAATCCATGAATTTTTGTGGACTATTATCCACCAAATAAACTTAATTTCCCAACATACAAAATATTCTAACGTTTTATAAAGTATCTTAGTTTTTATGGACTATTATCCACCAAATCAACACAGGTTACCAAAATACAATATTCTAACTTTTTAAAAATCTCTCAACTTTTATAGATTTTTATTGACCAAATGAGCCCAGTTTCCCAAAAGAAATAAAATTTGAGAGTTTTACAAAATCTAGTAGTTTGTGTGGAATTATACCCACCAAATCAACAAAATTTCTCAAAACACAGAAATCTAGCGCTTAGTAAAATCTCTGAGTTCTTATGGAATTTTATCCTTTAATCTAGCATAATTCCCTATAACAAAATTCTAGTGTTTTACAATATATCTTAGTTTTAGTGGATTACACTACAAGAAATATGACTATTGATAGCGTCCCAGGATAGCGTTTTTGGTGGCTCTACTATTATAGACTAAAACTGGTTTTTCTAATAGCGTGTAAAATTTCAAAACGCTATTGTTACTTTAGTGGGAAAATAAAAAAGTTTGGCCACGTAAAATTGCCAAGAACCAGCGCCAACGATTGCAGAACGAAAATGACCGCTATCCTAAAACTTATAAAACTAAAAAATTCATTCAACATCTTTTGACTTAACACCATTCTCGATATTGATTAATACTTCAACTCCTTTTTCTCATTTTCTATCTTTCGCCATTTGCTATTTCTTCACCGATTGACGCTCCATCGAAGATTTCTTCATCGAAGCTTCCATGATTTCTCTCCACCGAAGCTCTAATTGCGATTTCGTTAGTGAGTTCTCTCCATTGAAGTTCCATTGTTCAGTCGATTGTGTTTTGATTATGTTTGATGCATGTTCGGTTTTGTGGTTTGATTTAGATAAGATGCATATTTCGCTTGTTGGGTTTATGAAAGCTAAGATGCATGTTGGGTTTTTGTTGATTTAGGTAGTTTGATTTCGGTGTCTTCGATGCGTGTTAGAAACTGTTGATTTAGTTAAGATTTTGAAGTTTTGTTGCTTTGTGAAGCTTGATTTTGAGGTTCTGTTGAATTTGCATTTTGTTTGGTTCTTGATTTCTAATGATTTTCCTTTCAGAAATGGCAAAGACAAGATGAGGAGGACTAGTAGGAACACGTCGTAGTAAACGTCATCAAGGCTTCGAAGACACACCTGCAACAACTGTAAAGGTGAGTAAGCCAAATCGTGGAGCTAAGAGAGGAAGGCTGCGAAAGAATAAGGTTGCTTCAAATGACGAGGTAGAAGATGTTACTCTGAAAGTTGTTGATTTATCTTCCAAAGAGACAAGAGAAGCTCAATTAGATACAGTGCTGGAAGATGTTGTTGATGAAGAAGCTGTGGAATAAGGTAATGAGAATGAGAAGGTAATGTCTGAAGATAAAGTATATGAGAAAGAGGATGCAAATGAGAAAGAGAAGGAAATGCCACAACACAAAGTTGATGAGAAGAATTATCTGATGAGGAACAAGAATTATCTGATGAGGAAATGCCACATGACGAAGTGACTGTGCAAGACGTTCCTGAGGAACAAGAACAAGAGCAAGAACAAGATCTGGAGCAAGAAGTTTCGGAAAAAGAATTAGAAGGTGGGCATACTGAAGAAGCTGTCAATACCGAATAAGAGACTCAACAACCTTACACTGCTGAGATTCCTAGTAAAGAGAACGAAGCGAAAGAAAAGAAGAAAAAAGGTCCAACAAAGATGCGTAAGATGGCTAAAAATCCTGATGAAAAGGTTGCAGTTACATTCACTGAGTTTGGTGATCATGTTGGAGATGGCAGTGTAACATTATCGTCCTTTCTTGGTGCTCTTGTGAGAGAACATGTTCCAGTTACGCTTAATGATTGGAGACAACTCCATCAAATGACGAAAGACACAATGTGGGCAGAAATTCAGATATATGTGCAACTAATATTTTAATAATTGAATTNCTCCATCAAATGACGAAAGACACAATGTGGGCAGAAATTCAGATATATGTGCAACTAATATTTTAATAATTGAATTTATATACGTTTTTAACGTTTGTAAAATTGGATTCATGGGAGGTTTAATGTGCACGCATATAGGCAGAAAAGCGTTATTTTCAAGCAGATGGGAGGTTTGTGG
>OVAU01003560.1:0-10960 GCA_900406315.1 Biscutella laevigata subsp. laevigata
AAAAAAATGGTGAATCAGACTACTAATAAAATTGAATCTCAAGAAAATAATTACCAAAGCAAATTGATGTAAATTAGCATTTTCTTACTTATACTACTGGGGTTGATTATATAATTATTTCGAGGGCAAAAAATGTTTTAAATGAGCAAAAGACAGTGAAATTGTAATCTAGTTCGTTGCATTCACTATTCATAAAAGAAATATATTTGAATATGGTATCTCTTTAGATTTAGTTCTATTTTTTTAATGGTTTTTAGACAATTGTAAGAAATAGAGAAATATATCAAAATAAACTGACAATTTCAATATCAACATGAAGATGCGTGGATCTTAGCCATTCATTGACTTGGCTCGTTTTTCTCTACTTTCTCATCTATATTTAGAAGCTTCTTGGAATTTAGTATATATTATTATTTTTATATATAATTAGAACAGGTTCTGATATATTCAAACATAATTTGGGTCACAGACAAAAAAACAAAATTGAACCTATTTAAAAATTAAAAATTATTTTATATTGTTAAAAAGTTAAAAATTATAATTTTAAAAATGGAAAATAAACGTTGTTTGAGTCGTTTGGACTTAAAATTGATCTAGTATATAATTATGAAATCTCACCTGATATAGAACAGGTGAAAAAGGTAGATATTATTATTGTNATAGAAGCTTCTTGGAATTTATTATATATTATTATTTTTATGTATAATTAGAACAGGTTGTGATATACTCAAACATAATTTGGGTCACAGACAAAAAAAAAACAAAATTAAACCTATTTAAAAATTAAAAATTATTTTATATTGTTAAAAAAAGTTAAAAATTATAATTTTAAAAATGGAAAATAAACGTTGTTTGAGTCGTTTGGACTTAAAATGGATCTAGTATATAATTATGAAATCTTACCTGATATAGAACAGGTGAAAAAGGTAGATATTATTATTGTTTGAAAAATGTTAGTATATTTTTACCAAGGATTATGTTAAATAAAATGGACAAGAGAATTAAGTTTAGAAAATTTACTTTGGACAATGTTTGAAACCCGTGATTAGTGTTAATCAGATAGAGATGAGTATAAAACCAGTACATTAAAACGTTGTTCATGTGATTATAAATTTATAATCATACATGCATCATTCCAAGTCCACCTAATTCTCTTATCATCATGATCTCTGGCTGCGCGACCATTCAACATAATCNCCAATGTTTGAAATCCGTGATTAGTGTTAATCAGACAGAGATAAGTATGAAACCGTGCATTGATTAAAACGTTGTTCATGTGATTATAAATTTATAATCATACATGCATCATTCCAAGTCCACCTAATTCTATTATCATCATGATCTCTGGCTGCGCGACCATTCAACATAATCTTCTATCTATGTATCAATGTATGTCTCTACAGATGAATATTATATAATATAAACACATTATTGCTTTGACTAATATAATATGAGACAATATAACGGTGGTTATAACTTTTTTGGAATTTTACTAATTAAAGTGTAGCTTTATTGAAATTAGGTTTCTTCAATAAACAAAATTTCACTAACCCATTTTAAATATTGTTAAAATATACATCAACTAGATNGTTATAACTTTTTTGGAATTTTACTAATTAAAGTTTAGCTTTATTTTGTTAGTGAAATTTTGTTTATTCAAGAAACCTAATTTCAATAAAGCTAAACTTTTGTTTTTTTTTTTTTTTTNAACTTTTTTGGAATTTTACTAATTAAAGTGTAGCTTTATTGAAATTAGGTTTCTTCAATAAACAAAATTTCACTAACCCATTTTAAATATTGTTAAAATATACATCAACTAGATTGTTAACCTTGACGTTGTAAAATTATATCATGTCACTATTATTATATGTTGTAACTTAATTTTGTATGTATGACATTAAATGATATCATGTTTCGTCATTAAGTTGTATAAATTAATTGTTAGAGATTGAATAGTTGACTTTGCCAGTATTCTTAACTTTCTAAACACGTGACTCTTTGATCATCAATGACGTCATGGACCCATAATTGTCGTTTCGATTGTTTTTTACTCTTTTGGAATTAAAAAAATTGGGACTAGAATCNGTTTTTTTTTTTTTTTTCGTTGACAAAAAAAAAAGTTTAGCTTTATTGAAATTAGGTTTCTTGAATAAACAAAATTTCACTAACCCATTTTAAATATTGTTAAAATATACATCAACTAGATTGTTAACCTTGACGTTGTAAAATTATATCATGTCACTATTATTATAGTAGTATGTTGTAACTTAATTTTGTATGTATGACATTAAATGATATCATGTTTCGTCATTAAGTTGTATAAATTAATTGTTAGAGATTGAATAGTTGACTTTGCCAGTATTCTTAACTTTCTAAACACGTGACTCTTTGATCATCAATGACGTCATGGACCCATAATTGTCGTTTCGATTGTTTTTTACTCTTTTGGAATTAAAAAAATTGGGACTAGAATAAGAGCTTCTAGAATATATCTTAAACGAAGAAAGTTCATATCAACATGACAAAACATTAATGATAACAAAATTCAATGGTCACATACGCATTTATGTAACTATGTATTTGTTTTGTTAAAGTTTCAAAATCTTGTCATTTCATACAAATTTAAAAGAGATGGAAATTTCTCTTACACCATTAATTGGATATTGTTATTATTTATGTTTAATTCTCTCTTTTTAACTCGATTTTTTTTCTAAAATTANTGTTGTAACTTAATTTTGTATGTATGACATTAAATGATATCATGTTTCGTCATTAAGTTGTATAAATTAGAGATTGAATAGTTGACTTTGGCAGTATTCTTAACTTTCTAAACACGTGACTCTTTGATCATCAATGACGTTATAGACCCATAATTGTCGTTTCGATTGTTTTTTACTCTTTTGGAATTTAAAAAATTGGGACTAGAATCAGAGCTTCTAGAATATATCTTAAAAGAAGAAAGTTCATATCAACATGACAAAACATCAATGATAACAAAATTCAATGGTCACATACGCATTTATGTAACTATGTATTCATTTTGTTAAAGTTTCAAAATCTTGTCATTTCATACAAATTTAAAAGAGATGGAAATTTCTCTTACACCATTAATTGGATATTGTTAAGTATTATTTTAGGTTTAATTCTCTCTTTTTAACTCGATTTTTTTTCTAAAATTAAAAGAAAAATATGTTGATAAGCAAAATAACGAAAAGAATATCATGTAAATTTTTAATTTGAACACGCATAAAAAAATAAGATTCAGATAAAATTATTTTTAGCTATAGGTGTTAAAGATTATATAATTAGTCATTTTATTGGAAAGGCCTTCCAATTTCGGATCATAAATATTATACATGATACCCAATTAGAATAAAATGATTTACCGGAAAGGCCCAGTGTAAAGCCCAATGGGAAAAGATTTCATCACAAAACTGAATTTAAATATAACTCTAGTTGGCTTTGTTCGATAATTACAACCATTGTAGATAAATAAATTAATTACTAAATTTCTTAATTTAATACACCAAAAAACTAATGAATAGCAATAACATAGAAAAGGAACACATCTTGTATTACAAGTTCTTTAGATCAAAACTAAGTAAGCAAGAACCCTATCACTACACTAATCATATGATTTTTTTTTTAAATGTCGTATTTTGGTTAGTTTTGTTTATAAGTACATTAGTTGTAACAAGAAAAGTAACCGAGGTTTAAAATAGGGAAAAAAAACTATTAATATTTTGAGTTACTTTTACTTGTATATACATGAGATTTTTATTTTTAAATGACGTAAAACAACACATAGACATACAAAACTCTTCGCCCGAAAAGCTCCAGAAGTTTCTCTCGCGGCGATTGCTCCCAATCAGCGAACTCAACTCGACTGATTTCTCCTTTGTTCTTTGTGTTGCTATTTCTCTCTTCTTAATCTCCCTCTCTATATCGCCCAATCTCATGGATAAGGATAGCATTTGGAAAGCTTTTCAGAATCTCAGTCTTGGAGCTGATCAGGCTCCGCTTCGGATTTCATCCACCATTCTCGCGGAGGAGGAGGAAAAACGAAGCAGAAGCTTGATCGTTAAGGGTTTAAACCCACACTATCAGAACCCTAAGTATATGAAGATTTTGCTTCCAGAGATGTGGAGACTCGCTGGTAAGGTAAAGGGTCAAGTTCTGGAGGATGGTAATGTGCAATTTTTCTTTGATTCGGAACGGGATCTGGTAAATATTCTGGAAGGAGGTCCTTGGAATTTCAGTGACTGGCTTATGGTCATGGATCGGTGGAGCAACAGGGATGATCCGACCTTTTTGACGCAAATCACCATGTGGGTTCAGATCGAAGGCTTGCCTGAAAATCTCAGAAGGGAATCTGTTGCTATGGACATTGGCGAATCTTTAGGGAGAGCAATTGATGCTTATGTTCGGGAACCCTCTACTACACTACCTGCTATGGTGAAGGTAAAAGTTACTCTACCTATTACCGCGAAGCTTATGTTCAGTCGACTTGTTGATTTGGAGAATGAGAAGGAACCAGTGCTCCTTAGGTTTGTTTATGAGAGGCTCCGTAAATTCTGTCGTAACTGTGGAGCTCTCACGCATTCCACTACGTCTTGCAACGAACGGAGCAGTAACAAGGATATGGTTTTAATGGGAGAGAGCTCTCAACCTGCGGTACGGTCGCACCAGCAAGGCGGGTACGCGTCCCGGTTACTCGATTCAGAATGCTCCCATGGGACTAAGGATCACGAGGTGCCTGAGAGCTCGAAAGATGGCAAAAGTTCTCAGCGTTCAGAAAAGAAGATACTCTGGTATGACTCTAAAGAAGAAGAGCTTCGGAAAATTGAGGAAAGCTTGGGGTATGGTGTGAGCTCAGAGGCGGTGGAATGTCGAGGAACAAAACGAAGATCGGATGAGTTGGAGTTGGATGAGGAAGGATCGTCTGTAAGAGCTAAGAAGGGGGCTACTGCGCATGATGAAGGTTTGGTGGTTTGCCTAAAACCACCAAATCAACCATGAGGCTCTTACATTGGAATTGTCAGGGGCTGAGGAACCCTCTGACAATTCGCTACCTAAAGGATATCACAAGGAACTACAAGCCGGATATCCTGTTCCTCACTGAAACGAAGAATGTAAATAGCTTTGTACAGTCGATCGGTATGCAGCTAGGGTATGATAACCAGATTTTGATATCGGCGGCGGGTTCAAGTGGAGGGGCAGCAATTTTTTGGAAACTTTCTCTTTCATGTACAGCGGAAGGGCCTGCCACTTTGTATGAAACTAATATTAAGGTTAGTGATGGGAAGGATGTGTTTATGATCACCTATGTCTATGGGAATCCGGTGAGGTTGCTCAGAGGAGAACAGTGGGATAAGATGATGAAGGAGCATTGTACGGCAGTTCGCAGGGATATCCCATGGCTCTATATTGGGGATTTCAATGATATTTTGAGTAACGAAGAGAAGATGGGAGGTTCGGTTCGCCCAGTTTCATCCTTCCAACGATTCCAAAACCTCGTCAGGGGGCTAGGGATTATGGATTTGCCAGTGGAAGGTGGTAAGTTTACCTGGATCGGTAATAGATGTGGAGAAGTCATTAGATCACGTATTGACAGGGCAATGGCGAATGTACCGTGGCTTACTCTCTATCCTCATGCAGTAACCACTACCCTTCTTTGGATAGGATCTGACCATAAGCCACTTGTGCTCGACACTCAGCCGAAGTGCATCAGACGCAGGCCCCTGTTCCGATACGACAACCGGTGGAGAAATGATCGGGGTGTCCATGAAGTTGTCCGAAAGGCTTGGGTGGAACGCTGTCAATCCTATAGCCCTGATAGTTTTCACAGAGCGCTTCAATACTATCGAGGCCGTCTAGCAGCTTGGAGGAAGGCAAATAGCACCAACTCAACCAAAAGGATCCAAGAGCTGCAGGTACAAATTAAAGATGCTTATGAGGCTAACCCTGTTGATTATGCGTATATTCGAAATCTTAAGCTCGACCTGAATCACCATTACCAAATGGAGGAAGAGTATTGGAGAACTAAGAGTAGGGTTCAGTGGTTAAAAGCGGGAGACAAAAACACCAAATATTTTCACTCCATGACGATCCAGCGGAGAAATCAGAATAGGATTAAAGTGCTTCTTAATGAAAATCAGGAAGAATGTTATGGGGATGGCGAAATTAGAGATCTTATTCTGGCATATTATAGCCAGCTTTTCTCTACTGATGTGATGGTAAATGTTTCTCAGGTTTTCCATGACTTGCAGCCCAAAGTTACGCAGCGGATGAATGCAGCCCTTACGAAGGAGGTAACAGAGGCTGAAATTTGGGGAGCAGTAAGGCAGATGAATGTTGACAAAAGCCCAGGAGTGGATGGTTTCAATGCTGGGTTCTACAAGTACCACTGGAGCGACATTGGCAAAGGTGTGGTAGATTATGTTAAGCATTTTTTGAGACAGGTAGTCTGAATCCCCACCTAAACCATACTCTCATTTGCCTCGTCCCTAAGATAGATTCGCCTTTGGCTGTTAAGGATTATAGACCTATTAGCCTCTGCAATGTCGCTTACAAAATTATAACAAAGATCCTTGCGGAGAGGCTAAAACCATGGCTGCATTACATCATATCGGAGAACCAATCTGCATTTATTCCTGGTAGATTGATCACTGATAACGTCCTGATTGCTCATGAATTGTTGCACTCCCTTAAGACAAGGAAAACAAAAGACCCGTTTATGGCCATTAAATTAGATATCTCAAAAGCTTTTGATAAAGTTCGTTGGGAGTATATAGACTATATCATGAGGAAGTTGGGTTTTGCAGATAAATGGTGTAACTGGATCAAGACTTGCCTCTCAACCGTCACCTACTCGGTTCTAATCAATGGGGTTCCAGAAGGACATCTCACACCACAATGCGGGATACGCCAAGGTGACCCAATTTCTCCCTATCTTTATCTCTTATGTACGGAAGGCCTCTCTTATTTGATCCAGCGGGAAATTAGTAGAGGAACTTTGCATGGATTTCGTGCTAGTAGACATGGGCCTGAGATTTCGCATGTCCTTTTTGCTGATGATTCTCTAGTCTTTTGTAAAGCGGATGTGGCGGAATGTCGGGTGCTTTTAGAAATTCTTGCGAACTATGGGAGTGTATCAGGACAGTTTGTGAATTTTCAGAAGTCTTCGGTTACTTTTGGTAAACATACACCTGCCAGGATTAAGGCTAGCATAGTTGAAGCGCTCGGTATTACTAGTGTTGGTGGTTTTGGTAAATATCTAGGTCTGCCGGAATTGATTGGGAGGAATAAAACTTCTGTGTTTGATTTCATTAAGCGCAGAATTGTTCACAAGATAACTGGATGGTTCTCCAAATTACTCTCTCCGGCAGGGAAAGAAACGCTGATCAAGGCGGTTGTACAAGCTATGCCAACCTATGCTATGTCATGTTTCTTGATACCTCAGTCCATCCTCAACCAGATAGAGAGGCATATCAGGAATTACTTTTGGTCTAGTCAGCGAGATAGAGCTAAGATCCCGTGGGTTCCGTGGCGTGAAGTTACAAAATCAAAGAGCGAGGGTGGTATAGGGCTAAGGAACATGAAGGACTTTAATTTGGCAATGTTGGCGAAGCAGAGCTGGAGACTAATCCACAGGCCTGATTCCCTGCTAGCACAAGTATTTAAAGCTAAATACTACCCACGAACAACTCTCCTAGCAGCTAAGTTAGGTTCAAGGCCTAGCCATGCTTGGAAGAGTATTCATCAGGGTAATCGAATCATACAAGAGGGTGCTGAATGGAGAGTAGGGGATGGCGAGGACATCCTTGTGTGGTCAGATAATTGGATCCCAGCATCACCGTTTCGACCTCCGCGGCGAATGTGCGATAGTGTTGATGAGAACCTTACAGTGAAGGATCTGTTCATCAAGGGGACTAAATGTTGGGATCTTGAAAAGCTAGCTGCCTTATTTTGTGAAGAGGATTCCGAATGCATACGAGGGCTGAGGATAAACCCCGCACGGGAGAAGGACTTTGTAAGCTGGAGATATACTAAAGATGGGCTTTACACAGTTCGAAGCGGGTATCATGCCCAGCAAGGTCACCGTGTTCGAAGCGGCCAGGCTGCCAGCACATCAGCTCAAGGAGCCCTATCCTCCCTTTATGCAAAAGTTTGGCAGCTTCCTGTGCAACCAAAAATAAAGCACTTCTGGTGGAGAGTGCTTCACAATGGACTCCCAGTGGCTTCAAACCTTATTAAGCGGAGAGTCCAAGTTGATCCCATTTGCTCTTTGTGTGGAGAGGGTGACGAAACGACTTTACATATGTTGTTCACCTGTAGGATTGCGAAGGAGGTGTGGGAACTCAGTCCGTTAAACCTCAGGTCATTAGCAGGGGAGTCTGAGGAAGCGACCATCCCGGATATCATTTCAGGGGTTCTGCGCCGCACTAGTTTAGATCAGGCTCTATTCGCTTATATTGGCTGGAATATCTGGAAAGCTCGTAACTCTTATTATTTTCAAAAGCACAGAAGAATGATTCCGGAAATTATAAGCAAATCTTGTACTGATCTATATCTTTGGCAGGAAGTTCAAGATAAAGGGGTGGAGCAAGGGGCAAGCAATGGTCCTCAATGTGGAGAGTGGATTCAACCAGAGGGGAGAACGCCTACGTACAATTGCAAAGTTGATGCCTCGTGGGCCAAGCTGGAAGAAGAGGGAGGATATGCGTGGAATATCAGTGACCGCAGTGGGAGCCTTAGAGTGTTAGCAAGTGGGAGTGTACGGAGTCACTTACGATCTGCGTTAGAAACGGAAGCTTACGCTCTTAGAGTAGCGATGGCTCAGACGCAAATGCTGGGTTATTCGGATGTTGTGTTCCACACCGACTCGCAGCAACTCCTATCTCTGTTGCAGCAAGCCCAGTCACAGATGCAGACTCAGGTTCAAGCGACTTGGCGGAACCATCACGCTGCTCCCATTCTAGCTGATATACTAAGATATCTGCAGAAACACCCAATGTCCTTTTGTATGTATATTCCTAGGTTGTGTAATACACTAGCTGACAGCATGGCTAAGTATGCTCGGATCCATAAGTCGAATCCCGTTGTAAAATGGACATCGTTATTCAGTTTGTAATTTATGAAAGGTTGACAAAAAAAAAAAAAAAAACAACACATAGACAACCCTTTGATTGGTTCGATATGTTGTAATTTGTCCCATCATATTTTTTTCTCCGTGACAATGATTGTTTTGTAAATTTTCTTAAATTAACTGCCAGCATTTTATTTAAATTTTGAAAAATAATACAAATGTTAGGTGATCAACATTTAACCTATACAAAAAAACATAGTTATATAAAAGAGGAAGTAATGTTACATACACTTAAAATAATGAATTGAAAATCATAAAACATACCATTGAGAGATTTAGGCACGCGTATAAGAATCATATATACGTTCTATTCTTGGAAAAGAAGAACTCATTGCATTTTTTTTTGAAATTAAATAATTTTTTTTTTGTCAACGATAAGAAGTCCCTACTAAAAATTGAGATCAACACCTCTTATTGTTTCCTTAAATATTTACCAAACTTATAACTATATTATTTGATATAATGTATATTTTGATTTTTCTTGTCAAATTTAGATTTTGGTTTGAAAATTTTGAAGTTCTTTTTAAATAGATTTTAGCTTAGCTTTGATAAATGAGTTTTAGAAAAGTAGATAATAAAAGTATTTAATTTGATTGAAATTTTTAGTATTATATTATTTATATAATTTTATCGAATCCCTATGAAACGATTCAAAAGAAAGCTCTTCAAATAAAACCATAATTGAAGTCTCAAATATTGAAAAAAATGTAATCACAGCTATATATGCAAGAAAAAGACAAAAATTATATATGTTAATTTGGTGTATGTCTTTCTTAATCATTAGGCAATATTTAATCAACATCGAATCATTTTCAAAGGTTGATTAATAATTTACAGAAACATTAACATTCTTTGTTTAGAAAACATAAGGAGATAAAAGAGATAATACTGATGTTACATTTAAAGAAAGCAAAAAATTACTAGAAAACCTTTGCATTGAAAGACAAACTATATTGTAAAGACCAAACTCAAACTACTTAGAACTACTAGTAGAGAGTCTAACATTAACTTATATTAATACTGAATTTACCATTTATCTTTATGCAAAATGTAATATGCTATGTATTTTTATTATCAGTATTTATTTCTAGATAAATAAAGTAAAGAATTCAATAATTGAGTTTATAAGAGGATTGGAACTCTGGTAATTTTTTATTTATAATGATAACATTGTTGATAAGAAATATCATAAGGAAAATCTTTGATGCATAATAATTGAAAAATGGTAAAAGTTTAAATTTATTTTACCAATGACATTCTCTAGTTTACCCAAAAGTCTAAAGAATATAATAGAAACCTTAATGACTCTTAAGATATTGACTTTGATTGCTGAAGCGGTTAAAATTAAATATTTAATTAAAAATGTTTATCCATTAAAAAATAGAATATTAATGATATTATCAAAGAATTAATTATATTAGAGATGAGATTTTAATTCATATAAATTAATCCAATTATTACTAATCAGTTTTGAACTGAGAATCCATAAATTTCAATATGGTATCAGAATCCAATCTGAACAACTTAACCGATCCATTATTATTGTGAATTAAAATTGATCCATCGATTTTTACCTAAAATTTAAAGATTTATAATCAAAAAATTTATCATCTGAAATAGTATATTAAAAATAATATTCCACGTCAAAAGTTACAGAGAATCTTAAACAATATAAAATTGGTGAAAAAATTAGAGATACTTACAATATACCTATCACTTTCCACCATAAAGTTCACAATATATATATGTGAATGAACTCAAACGATATATCAGAAAATTACATAAATTTAAGAAAAAATATATCAACCAAAT
>OVAU01003562.1:0-10959 GCA_900406315.1 Biscutella laevigata subsp. laevigata
TTATTTTTCGAATCGAATCAAAGCGAATAGCGAATCGGAGCTAACAAATATTTTACCCAGAGCTAATTCTAAGTTAGAATTTCTAACAATGGCGAAAAAACCATACTGACGAAGAATGATATAAAATTATTTCTTTTTGTTATTTCTTGCATTTCTTAGCTGTACAGAAATGATATAATAAAATGGCTGGTTAATTCCTAACGCTACCTTTTTTAAAAAAATATAGAAAGTTCAAAATAAAATATATGAGTGGAAGACAACTCATGAATTGGTAAAACGACAAAGCAATAGACGTCAAACGACACCCAGCTGGCTTTGTTGTCTCAGCTCTTTCCTTAGCTTGTGAGAGAAAAGCCTACAAGCATCCAAACTCAGATCCACCGCCGCAGCTAATGCCACGTGCGCTGCTGCATCCTCCCTACATGTCACGTGCGTTACACCGACTTCTACCTCCGGTTTACTCCGTTTCCCAACTCCCTCTACTGTAGCCGACATCACGAATCCTCTGTTTTGCGCCGTCGATGACGGATGCTGCGGTAGTAGATACCCAAAATCCGACCCGGATCCTGATCCTGGTCGAGATGCTGGTCTTGAACCGGCGCTGGATCCGGATCCTAAATCCCAGCTTCCTTGAGGACTTGTTAATGGCGTCGACGCTGCCGTGGTGGTCCCACCGGTGACGTCGATGACGAAACTCCCGCCATCTTTTAAGCTGATTGAAGACGAAGCGGAAACGGCAGTTGCGATACCGTCTTGGAAGAGCTCAAAACGGTAACCCAGTGTGTCGGAGTAACCGACTTCACGCCATGCCTCTAGTCGTCCCCATGGCTTCCAGGTACAACCATCGGGTCGGAGGATGAGCCACGCTCCGGGACTTGATCGTGTCACACGGTTCGAACCGGGAGATGGTACGAAAGGTGTGACCATGGAGGCCATTGCTACGGGTGAGCCTGAGAGATCATGGACTGTTATCGACCAACCTTTTCTCTCTTTCGACGGTTGCTCCTTTTCTGATTTCATGGATGATATCCTTGAAGAACTGCATAATTGAAACGCAAAATCAATTTAGTATCACATGAATTTAATATTCGTGCAAAATCAATGGCGAATCTCGAATAACTATTGCTAGATTTGCAAGTAACGAATATATCTGGAAATGCATTTTTTTCTATTTTCTAATCGAGGCTAATTCCAGTGAAGAAGAAGATATTACTGACCTGTGAATAAGATTCCGATCGCCGGAGTTGGAGTTCCTAGAGCCGAACTTGCAAGTGAATACAGCTTGTTTTGTGTTTCCTTGGACTTGGAATACCTGAGGACTACACTCTGGCTCACCTTCGAATTGGAAAACGAATCTCGGGTCGGGTTCAACACGTACGCATAAATGGAGCTCCGGATCGGATCCAGTTTTACTCCTCGACTTTCCTCCTTTCCTAGAACCTAAACCAACCCAACCATTATGAGCCAAACACGTCTTCGTCTCCGCCGCTTTCAAATCAATGGAAACATCGAATCTACCAAGCAACTTCTCGCTCCCAGTAGCAAGTCCACACGACGCACCATTAACTCCATCGCTATTTCCACGTGAGTAAGTCTCAACAGTGAGGATACTCCACTTAGGCTTCTTCAAAGACGCTTGGATCTGAGTTTTACTAAGACTGAAACACGCAGCGACGTTTGAAACACTACCGGAGCAACGAGTCTCGGATTCAGATTCAGTTGAGAAGATAACCGGAACAGAAACAATTTGACGAGGAAAACTCTTGAATCTGATTTTACAGTAGCAGTTAGGAAGGGATGCAATGGAAGGATGGTTACCGGATACAGACGGTTCAGATGATGAAGTAGAAGACGATGATGGAAACTTAACAGCCAAATTTCCGACTATGATCCGTACGAAAGAGCACGGATCCATTGATATTGAATGATTCTCAACGGTTTTTGATCGATTAGAGAGAGAGGGTTTGAACTTTGAAGGATGATGAGAAGTGAGGAAGAATGAAGAAGAAGAAGCTATAAAAGTGGAGAGAATTGAACAGGCTGGAAAATAGCTGGGGATTGTAAATAAAATTAGTTTAATTAATTTAAAAAAAATAAAATAAAATATATATATATATATTTAGTTCCGAGATTCTGTGGGGTCAACATTGAGCTTATGATATATTCCAGTGAGGCATGAGCAATTTCTTTTGTTCTATGTATTATATTATTTCCATAAATTGACTCTCTTTTCCTATTTTACTTTTCAATGTTTTCCAAATTCTGAATATTTTTGGGGCTTTTTTGAAAAAATACATTTCTTTTGCTTTTTTATGGAAGTGTACAAAATTATTTTAACATTGTAGCTGTCTGATTGCTGCAATATATCTTCGCTCATAATCAGTGTAAAAATAAATTTGGTAATATTAGATAATATGCAGTAAATAATTTTGGTAAGGAAGAGATATTGCAATCAAAATTTTGTAAAATAAGGTATATTGAATAATATATTTATATGTATTAATGTTTTGTATTGTTAATTTATGAGTTATTTGTTTTGATCATATATTTCAAATTTCGAATTTGAATATTATTTATTTTTATATTTTAGATTTGATAGAATTTTAAATATTTTAAAATCTCAAAATATTTGATAAACGATACGTAAACTAAATGGATTTCTAATTAATATTTAGTTAGTAAAATGTGCAAATTATTTCTTTTTTTTTTTTGTCGGCGTGCAAATTATTTCTTGATGGATATTTTCTTTTGACAGTTTTATTCTAAAATTATTTTGAAAAAAAAGTGACTTAATATTTTATACTGTATTTTTTATACAACAATTGAAGTCGGTAGATATGGGTCAAAGGACTAAATATTTTATTGATTTGATATTGATATTGAACCGGTATTATAGGAAATAAATTAAATGGAAATAATTGTTAAAACACCGTGGACGCAAGAGGTTAATCGCTGCCATTGGATACCAAATACCAAGTGGGGACCATAGTTTCTACAGTAGACCCTCCCACACGCAATCTTTATCTCGCTGTCTCTCTATATCTGTTCACCACTTCGAGTTGAGATGATGAGCTGGCTATAAAGTGGAGCACGTAAGTCTTTAGTTGGCATCATCTTAAATGGTTTTAATACTACTAATTATATCGTAAAAAAATACTATTAATTATAAAAAATTCAATATAAATTACTTCTTTTATTTTCTACTAAATAAATAAGTGAAGAAAATATAAAGGTTAAATTTAAATTCCCACACGTATGAAACTATAAGTATCATTCAATTACGAAATTTGAATATCTACAATTATTATTGTGTACATTCATGGGGTTCTCGTTTTTTTTTTTTTTTTTTTTGTCAACTCATGGGGTTCTCAGTGAATGATAAATTATTAAAAAGTTAATTACAAAGTCTGGCAAATAAATAAATAGAAATTAAGTGAGTGAGGGAAAGACCAATCTGTATTACAGACAGGATTTTGAAGAGACTGCCGATTTGCAGCTGTATTGGCCACATAGAACCATATAATATGCCATATAATACTTGATTTATGAAAAAATTTCACATTAACTAATCATGTGATCATATACATAAATAAATTCTGTTGACAAAAAAAAAATACATAAATAAATTCTATAAATAATGAAATATGTGCACATTACAAAATTTAAATTACTTCGAATAAAAAATTGTCAAATTATTACAAATATATCAATAATTATTATAAATACTATAAACTTAAATTATTTTTTTAAAAATTAATAAAAAATTTACATTTTATTTAATATTTACCTCTTTATATTTTATAAGCTCTAAATGAAATATTTTAAATTATATTTATATATAGATAATTTCAAATTAAATATATAATTAAAATACTAAACTTTCACAAATATATTTAAATTAATGTTTAATCAACGAGCATCACTTATTTAAATTATCATCATAAAAATTTAATATAAAAATTATTAATAAAATAATAAAAATAACCCCACATATAACACGGATAATAATCTAGTATGTATTACAGACAGGATTTTGAAGAGACTGCCGATTTGCAGCTGTACTGGCCACATAGAACCATTTTTTTTTTTTTTTTGTTTTTTTGGCCACATAGAACCATATACTATGGTTTATAATTTCTTCAAGTTTAATTATCTTATTACTGAAATCATCAGATTTATATTATGTTCACTTTTATAATCCAACTTTCTATTTTATTATGTACGTCAATGGCATACAGATGTGTCGAATTTTTTTTTTTTTTTTTGTCAAAGAGATGTCTCGAAGTCATACAAGTCATAATAAATAATAATAATAATAATAATATCGATACAAATCTCCTTGGTTCCATACATTTTTTTATCTAGAATTATGACTAAAATTACTTGCCACTTCTCGTGGTAGCAAAGAAATAAGAATTTGTATCGGGGAGATCTGGTAGAAAATATTATATTTAAAATCAGATTAAATTATATAGTCTCGTGATCAAGATTATAATTAAACCACTATACAAATTCGTAAAATAATGTATGTAGCTGATGATTATTGTAATTATGTTTAAGAAGAATACCAAATTGTATGAATTACTTCTTACTCCATAAGAAAATACACGATTGATTGAAATGATATAAAAAAGAATATAGAGAACTTGTTTAGTTTATTAACAGAAACTGAAGAAAAGACAAAGAATAGTTCAAAATAACTTTATAAAACATCTCAAATGTATAACAAAAGAATACAACATTGTGTTTATCAAGCCGAATCATCTCAACACAAAAACTAATAGTAATAACATCCAAGTTGAACAAAACTTGGTTTTGGTTATAATTTGTTGTGTAGTTCACATTGTAATCTTGAACTGACCCTTCAGTGTCACCATTATTCCCACATGGTGATGCATGATGATTATGAACACTCACATTATTACTACAATTGAACGTTTTCATCATGTTCACTCTCCTCTTATGATTAAACAGATCCAAACCACGACAACTTTTTCTTACACCGTACAAATCATGAGGAGGAACAGTTGTTTGAAGATACTTGGAGACTTGAGTTATTACTGTCTTCTTCATATTTTCCAAACCACATTTCATTACAGAGAATTGAGTTAGGTTTTAATCATTCTTTTGGATTTTCCCACCATTTCTCTATTATTTTTACTAACTTCTCCCTTTTTCTTTAATTCTTGGTTTACCTTTTGCTCTGCTTCTAATTTAGTTTTGCCTTTTACATTTATATCAAACCATTTAGATTATCTTTTTTTATATAAAAATACAATTTTTGCACCTTCGATTCGACCAGTAATCTTTCTAAAACCAACCTATTAATACTTCATTTCATTTAATTTATCATTTTCACATAAATAAAGATGAAATAATCTAATATTTTATGTAAAACATTATTACGTTCGTATAAATATTATTTTATTAACAAGTGACGTTAGTATAATAATTAAATATTTGGTAATTCTGAAAGTATTTATTCCTCTCATTTATAAACTTTGATTAATAAATGAGTTTATGACCTATACCAGTTGATAAAAAAAAATAATTCAATAAATAAAGAAATCTCACTACAACAATTCAAATGAATTGATTAAGTATATAGTTTCTACTGTATAATGTTTTTACAAAATCAAATATGTAAAGTTCACTAGCTTTCTTAAAAAAAAAAAATAGATAGGCTGATTGGTAATGATATTGGACATGATTGGTTAAAGTTGTAACTGTATATTTTTATTTTTGGGCTTTTAATATTTTTGACATGCTATTAGCCTTATTAAAATTATTGATTTTCAAAAAATAAATAAATTATTATTAATGATATTAAATTGGTAAGGTAACCATTTAGTTTTTTCTATAACTCACTAGAGTATACATATTATAAAATATAATATAAATCAAAATAATATGAAAATGGATTTTGGAAGAATCATAAGAATAAATAATGATTACTTTATTAAAATTTTGCATTATTAAATTAACACGATTTTATAAAATATATTCATTTTATTGAGTGGAATAAAACTAATTAAAAAAGACGAGAGAAATTTTTTTAAGATTTCAAAGCTCCAAATAATAATGTAAAAAATGCTAAGACTTTTAAAATTTAGATGTTCTTTTAAAATTTAGACGTTCAGATATGTTGAATACACTAAACAATAAATACATCTGAAGATTTAGTTACAATTAAAAATAAACTTTTCTAACTTTATCCACGGATCCTCTGGTTATATTTATTAAATTGTAAATAGTCATCTAATTCAAAAATTATATTTTGGAATTTCATAATTTAAATTTATAATTGATTAGAGTTTTTGAATATAAATTACGAGAATCTTATACAATTATAAAAGTTTGATTGAGGCTCCGAATGGTGACAACGGGCAGAACGTGCGGACAAAATGGGCAAAGCGGACAAAGTGGGCAAAACAGTTAAAAAAATATGTTGAATGGTGATATGTAGTGCGGACAGAGCGGACAAAGCAGTTAAAACAACATATATATATATATATAATAGCAGAATCGTTTCTGACGTGGCGCTTCTATTTTTGCTGACGTGGCTTTTAAAAAAAAAAAAAAAACATTCCAATGTAACGAAAGTGTGTGTTGGTTATTCGATTTCACGAAAGGTTGCGTTCGTTGTGTTGGTGTTTCTTCGTTAGTGACTTTTGGAAGGAGCATATGTTTACTTTCGGTTTCTTTACCAAATCTTATTTTATTAAAGATTTAAGCAAGTGTATCTTTTAATGTTCTTTATCTCTCCCAAAAGTTTTTTTTATGAATTTCTCTCTCATGTAGCAAAAAAATCTGTATCTCTTCAAAATAAAAGACATCTTTTATTCTTTTCAAAATTGGTGTATTTTCAACCTATAAAATTTTGTAAATATCTTTTAGTTAAAAATTAGAAGGATTCATAGTTAGATAAACTTAATATCTCCTTTAATCCAAATTAAATGTATTTTAAAAATTTTATAGTAAAAAATAACATATTAAGTGATAACTAAACAATATCCAAATACGAGATATCATGAACTAATTATAATTCAAGTCAAAGCTTAAAGAATACGATAATGGTGGCCGAGGATGGTTGTCGTCATCAACCCAATTCCTAGAACAAGCATTTAAGTACATAACCAATTAGTGTTCACTATTAAATACCCTAAGCGAGTTCAATTTGAAATTGTAAAGTTCTATTTTGGTTTTGTATCTTTTTTGAAATTGATTGATTTAGTTCTAAAATGCAAAACCAAAACGGGGTAATGAGATTGAAACCGATTGTTCTGCTAATATTATCAATCTCTGTTGACCTAAGTTTGAAGGATTTCATTGGAGTTCAAGAATTGGCGAAAGGGGGAGAATATTGAATTAAGATTGAATGAGAAAAAAGAAATAAGCTTAATTAGTTAGATAATCTAGGAGATAATATATTTATGAGTTATCTAAATATATGTGTCACATAAATCTTCTCTATAAATATATAAATATCCATCTCGCATATGGTATGAGTAAAATTAATAAAATAATACTAAAGAATTTTGTTGATTTAAAATTTAATACAATAAATATAATTAAGTATGAAATTTATTTTATATTAAAGAAAATAAAACTTAACTTATATATGAATATCATTGTATAACTATAAGATGATTTTAAAATATTGTACTATTAGATTTTGATCCATGCTTGTGATGAAATATTAAATTTATATATATTTATAATATTATGTATGGTTGGCTTTCAAATAATAACACCTAAGATAAGTGGATTTTTAATTTAAAGATGAGATTATTGATGATTTTAGATTTTGAAATTTTAGTATTATATTTTCTAAATCTATTATGATATTTTAGGGTAGATAAAAATTTTAATATTTTAAAATCTCGGAAAATTAAATATTAATATTTCATAAATTTATTACGTCGGTAAGACTTAGACTAAGGGGGCTATAATTGTTATTTTATTTATAAACTCTAATGATTTAATAGTTTTATTCAGAGAATTGAAGTAAAAGCGAGAGTAAAAAGGCAATTCTTTTGTTGAAAAAAAAAAAAAAAAAAAAAAAAAAAAGAAATTTTTTTTTNAAAAAGGCAATTCTTTTTTTATTATTAAAAAGATTTGGTAGAGTTTGAAAATAGTGTGAAGAAGAATCGAGATGATTTTAATAAATGAGGAGGAAACAAAATATCTAACCTTAATCATGAAAATAATTTAATTAGTTAGATTGTACTGTATTAATTAGCTCATTCGATTAGAGGTTACTTTCGTAAAAACATATATGAGAAGTGCACTTGGGTTAACAGGTGCTCTTCTCTATTAATACACCTTAATATAGACTAATAATGCAAACTCTTACCAAAGAGAGAAGAGATGTCAGTCTTCCTCTAACAAATCCAAGCTCAGCACCACCACCAAATCTCTATCTCCTGAAAACAAAAATCTTCAACCTAAAAAAAATGCCGGAGCTTACTAATCAACCACCAGCACCTACACCATTTGGGCCGGTTCTTCCTCTACAACAGATTCGCAACCAGATACTCGAAGAGACTCGAGAAGAATTGGTGATTTCGATGAAGGAAATCATAGAGAAAGCATTTAGAGACGACTTGAAAGCTACCTCGGGAAAGCCATGTATATACAGAGTTCCAAAATACCTTCAAGAAAACAACAAAGAGTCATATTTCCCTCAAACCGTCTCGATTGGTCCATACCACCATGGCAAAGAACATCTCCTCCCCATGGAGAATCACAAACGGCGAGCTGTTGATACAGTCTTGAAACGTACCAAACACCCCATCGAAATGTATATCAACGCCATGAAAGAGCTCGAGGAGAGGGCTCGTGCTTGCTACGAAGGTCATATCGGTTTGAGCAGTAACGAGTTCGTACAAATGCTAGTTCTTGATGGTTGTTTTGTTCTCGAGCTCTTTAAAGGAGTCAAAAATAGGATCATATTCTTGGACCTTGGGTAGGCCTGATCCAAATTTCTGGGTTTTTGTCTAATATACTTGATAAACCGGTTTAATTTCGCTTTGATTTTTGGTTTGGTCCTTTTGTGTAGATTCGATTCTGACGATCCAATTTTAGCGATTCGAGAGTCGATGCATTCGATTCGGCGTGACATGATAATGCTGGAAAACCAACTTCCCCTGTTCGTGCTCAAAAAGTTACTAGAACTACAGCTCGGTACAGCGAACAGAACCGGTTTAGTGGCGCGAGTAACAGGTGGATTCTTCCTCCCGCTTATGCCATCGGGGAATTACTGGATAGAAAATTTCACAGGAATACGAATTCCCGAACCAATTGAACCACCAGCTGATAAGGGCGAATTTCACTGTCTCGATGTTTTAGGGCGAAGTCTGCTCCTACATGAAAGGGAGCCGGTGAGTGGTCGGATTCGTCGTGCCTTCGTGGCTGACAAACGCGTACACCAATGAATACCTTGCGTGATGGAGCTAAGGGATGCTGGTTTCAAGTTCCGGAAGAGAAATACCAACCGGTTATGGGATATCATATTCAATAACGGTTATCTGAAGATACCCAAGATACGTATCCATGACGGTAACTTGATCTTTTTATCTTTCTTCCTTTTTCACCATTTCCTCAAAACATTCATTATTTTCTTTTCTAATCCGATAACTTCGAAATCTTAAAATTTCTACACTTAATTTCTCGTTTTATATCGCAGTTATAAATCATAACTTAAATTTTCTTCATTAGAACCCAATTATTCCAAGCCTCTTTTCTTGAATTTAATAGCTTTCGAGGAGTGCCATACTGACTCGGATCATGACATAACTTCCTACGTAATTGTCATGGACAATCTGATCAATATTCCCGAAGACGTTAGTTATTTGCGTGATTGTGGTATCATTCAGCACTCCGTAGGAAGTAATTCCGAAGTTGCAAACATGTTCAACACTTTATGTCAACAACTGGTTTTCGACTTAAATGGTCAGCCTTTATTATTTAGGTTGAGGTGGCATATATGTATTTTTTTGGTGCACTTGGGCATATATGTCTTTTTTGGCTGCACTTCTTTTGCTATTTCTCACATTTTCTCAAACATATTTTACTGGTTATGCTTATTTTAAGCCAACTCCTTAATCTTCATAATTACTATCCAGTCATTGTTTTTTCCGTTTTAATTTCGAAATGTTTTATTTTACAGACATGTTGTATTTTCTTCTAAGAAAAATAAACACATTAATTAAGGTCTCGTTTTTGTTTTGAAATAACTACTGTACAGATAGACGAATTTGATTTTTGACTTTTCTTTAGGAAACAGGTATCTTTAACTTGAAAGGTATCACAAATATCAAATGTTAAAATATATATTATTAAAATTAACTAATCAAAATATTTTAAGTGATATAAAAATATTTAAATTTTAAATAAAATATTATAAGAATAATGTGTGTTATTGTTCTAAACTAGGATCGCAAACCGCGTGTACCGTGCGGTACATTGGGTCTATTAACGAAGATAGATATTAGGTCGTAATTAAGTTCATTAAATACCCGATATTTTGCAAACTATATATAATTAAGTGAAAACTTAAAAAAACGTCTAATATGAGGTAGTCCAAAGTGATCAAGTTAATCTATAATCAAATAAGGGTGTTTAGATCTATGATCGGTAATTTCACAATTTTTCGCATTCATCACGAACTACTATTAAGAAGTACTTGTTTTACAAAACGCAAATTAATAATATAATGGATAACGAGTAAAACAAATATATATTACGTTTAAAATTAAATAACAATATTAATTATTATATTAAACAAATGTAGTTCAATGATACAATATAAAAACTATTGCACTATGTGTAATGTAATGGTTCACATTCTAATACAGTGTGCTGCGATGCATAGTTGTTTNTAATACAGTGTGCTGCGATGCATAGTTGTTTACTCTGAATTGTCATCAACTACCACCTCCTTGTATGATTTGAAAT
>OVAU01003563.1:0-10959 GCA_900406315.1 Biscutella laevigata subsp. laevigata
AGTTAGAGATATTTTAGTTTATATTTAAAATTTATTATATTTGTATCCATATAATAAATATGGACGGAAATTAATTGATTATTTAATTAAATATTTTTATTTAATACCTTAGTTAGTTGGTTAGAGATATTTAATTTAAATCATTCTAGAAAATAGTCCAGTNTAGATAAACCTTGTTTTAATATAATAGATTACTCAAAATTTTCTAATGATGATATATTTTCCTCCAATTATTTTTTCGTTAAAAAAATATAAAATTAAAAAGATATATACATTAACTACTTTTAACTATTTGTTATATCTGTTCTGAGAAAATATTGAGATATCAAACTCAAAAAATTAAAATAATAATAATGAGTATTTAAAGTTAATCTGTTATTATCATTGTTTAATTATTCAAAATACAAATAAATTCAGAGTAAAAATCATGATTACTCTATTTCTTTTTCTTTGTTCTAAGAAGTCATGATTGTTTGTTTGGACTAAAATTCTTACTTCTGTTTGGAAAAATCACAAATATTTATTAGTTATTGAATTCATGTTTAATCAAAATTCTAGATTCACTTCAAAAAAAAAAATCAAAATTCTAGATAGCCCACCTAGACTTTTTTAAAACTAAACTATATGTGAAAAAAGATAGGAGAATAAAAATAAATAAATAAATATAATATTAATAAAGTTGTTTTTAGTCTGTCTCGTAGGGATTCTTCTGGGAAAATAAAAACCAAGATACCTTTAAACGGAAGAGAAAGCCTGAGAAAGAGAGAAACACACAAAGATTAAAAAAGAAAAGAGAACAAATTCTTTCTTCCTTTGTCTCTTCTCAATTACTCAAATCTTTCTTTCCCGCTAACTCTTCTTCTTCTTCCTCATCAGATCACAATTTGTAGCTTCCCATACGTCTTGCTCATTCTCCGCCGTTAACGACCAGGTTTGGTTTCCAACCATCTTTCTCTTTTCTCGGTCGGGTTCGCCACTAATCTGTTTTGTTCGCATTCTCTCGTTTTTTATTGTTCCGATGTGAATGTAACTTGATTGTTTGGGTTTGTCTCTGTGTTTGTGTTTGGTCTGATTATTGTTTTTGTCTGTTTCGTCGATGCTGTCTGAGATTGTCCGGTTTTAAAGACGATCCTGTGGTTTTTTTGTAAACCCTATTTTACTTTTCTTCTCTAATTTGTTTTTGTTTGGTTTAACGAGGTAATTAAGAACACGATTAGTGTTTCCTGCATAAATTAGCTATTCTTAATCAAATTCACTTTGTTAATCATCGAGATCAATCATTTACAATAATAATAAAAAATGACATCTTTCTAGATTCTCTGTAAACGAATTATAGCCTCTTTTTTTGGTAGATGAATTCCCTCTAGTTATATACTTCTATATTTGAACTAACTGTAATCTCAAAAAGATACGACTTTCCAATCTGTAAGATTCGTTAATTAGTTTAAGCCTAGCTTAGTGGGAAAGTTTCTTCCTTCACACTTGCTTTCGTCTTGATTTGGTTCTAGGGTAAAATACTAAACCTTTAGCTCTCTTTTGCCGACGAATGTTTTCGCTCTGAAATTTTCTTGAATCTATTCAACGTTGTTAAGTTTTAAGCCTTGCTACTTTTTGCCTTTGTGCCTTCAAGTTGTGGGATTTATTATCGTGTTTATAAAGTTTCTGTTCTGCTGCTTTTGTTTGTGCAATATACAGAGGCTGGAGCTGGAGAAGAAAAGGATTGTTCATGGAGGCAGACGGAGGAAAAGGTTTGGCATCCCCGAAGATTATCGATGGGAAGGCGAGTAATGGGAATGGTTTGGAGAAGACTGTACCTTCTTGTTGCCTCAAGGCCATGGCATGCTTACCTGAGGAAGATGCTAAGTGCCACTCCACTGTTGTTTCTGGGTGGTTCTCTGAACCTCGCCCTCGCTCTGGTCATATTACTTAATTTCTTTTCTTTTCAAGCTTACAATAGTTTCTCAGAGCGATCTCTTATTTTTGGGTTATCTTTCTAAACTTTATGCAGGGAAAAATGGCAAAGCAGTCTATTTTAACAACCCCATGTGGCCAGGTAAATTGCCTCTTGACAGGCGTATGATTTTTGTTGCCTTTCATTCGTACGCTTGTCTTTCGAAGTCCTGCTGGGATTATATATTCTGAATCTGCATGTTAAAGTTTGTGAGTTTTTGTCAGAGTGCTTTGTTCATGTGACTAATGCAGTTCTGCTGGTATATGTGTTGATTTTAGGAGAAGCACACTCACTGAAAGTTGAGGAAGTTCTGTTCAGAGACAAATCAGATTACCAGGAAGTCCTAGTGTTTGAGGTTTAAAATAGCATCTCTGCTTTTCGTTTGGTTGTTCTGATGATCATCTGAATCTGTCTGATTTATATTGGGGCTTCTTTGTGCGGTTTAAAATGGTTCTTCTTTAGGATAACCTCATTTTTGTTCTTGTTTTTGCAGTCAGCCACCTATGGGAAGGTGCTTGTTCTAGATGGTATTGTACAGCTGACTGAAAAAGATGAATGTGCATATCAGGAGATGATAGCTCATCTGCCTCTATGCTCCATATCTTCCCCTAAAAATGTAATTAGTCACCTTAAAATTTTAGTGTCCTAGTCTCCTATATCGTCTGGTCTGTTCCAATTAATCAGTCTGAAAGTTTATTCAGTTTGTGATGAATGTGCCCTCTTTTTGGAGAATATGTTGCAATGTGCTTGCGTTTTGTCTCTTTTATCTCATGAGATAGCTCTTTTAGCCAATACGAATCATTCCGGTAGCTCTCTTGTTACTATTTCTCATGCTTTTTAATGCTGGACTTCACTGTATAAATTATTTGCAGGTTTTGGTTGTTGGTGGAGGTGATGGCGGTGTTCTTCGGGAGATTTCTCGCCATAGCTCTCTTGAGGTTATTGATATTTGTGAGATAGACAAGATGGTTATAGATGTAAGTATATGGTCTTGTGCCTATCATTAAGTAGACAAGTTTGTCGTTGTGCTCTTATCTCAGAAAATGGGATTCCTTTTGGTCATACAGGTGTCTAAGAAGTTCTTCCCTGAGTTAGCAATTGGATTTGAGGATCCTCGTGTTCATCTTCACGTTGGTGATGGTAATTAAGCATTCTTCTACTCATTCTCAATTCCAGAAACCTATCTGAATTTTTCCTTGTTGATATCACTTTCTTCTGGCAGCTGCTGAGTTCCTCCGAAAATCTCCTGAAGGGAAGTATGATGCCATTATTGTTGATTCTTCAGATCCCGTTGGTATGATTCTTTTACAATAGTCTCTGCATATTCGAGTAGTAGTTGATGATTTTAAATGAAATATCTGAAAGCAGCACTTATTTTCAGACTTCAGATACAAAACTCTCACTTGCTTCGCTGTATATAATCACAGGTCCCGCTCAAGCTCTTGTTGAGAAGCCTTTCTTCAAAACATTAGCTAGAGCATTGAAGCCTGGAGGAGTTCTTTGCAACATGGCTGAAAGTATGTGGCTTCATACCCATCTTATTGAAGATATGATTTCGATTTGCCGTCAAACATTCAAAAGTGTTCACTACGCATGGACCAGCGTCCCCACATATCCAAGGTTTAACTTTAGGTTTATTCTTACATTTTGTGGTCTCAATTTAAATAGAACATGAACTGACCAAAAATCTTCATTTTAGTGGTGTGATTGGTTTTGTCTTGTGCTCTACCGAAGGACCAACTATTGATTTCAAGAACCCGATCAACCCAATTGAGAAACTAGATGGTGCAATGACCCATAAAAGAGAATTGAAGTTTTATAACTCTGAGGTAAGTTTCAACACAACTGTGACTCTGTGAGTATGATAGATTCGCTTGAGACAAAATCCTGATCTGTCTTTCTTTACTAAAACAGATGCACAGAGCAGCTTTCGCTTTGCCTACATTCCTGCGCAGAGAAGTAGCTTCCCTTCTGGCTTCTTAACCTCTATTTAAGCTTTAGATCTTACCGTATCCCTCATGTCAAACTGTGCTAAACTCTTGAATGAGCAATAATAATAAACCATAGGAGAGGCTTTGTATCTCTAAGCTCACTCCTTTATATAAAAGACATCTATTTTTACATATTGACTCTATAGCTTCTTCTTGGCTTTGCATGAATTTGTGATTTAATAAAAACCATTTCAAATGCTAATTAGTCATCACTATTGAAATCTGGTTCTGCTGGTTTCTGAAGCAGCATAGGCGGCATTCGTTCCGGCATCCTTGGTTTTCGTATTGACCCACTCCTACGTATAGTCCTTAAGATATTTGCAGCAAACCGTGATGCGTATATTGTAGCACCAAGGCTCGGTGAACTTCCACTAGCTTCTTTGGCCAAAGCATCCTGCAACCGGTTTTCCTCTTCTTTGAGAGACTCTTCAAGTTTCTTCTTAATGTATCGTCTCCAAGCTGCTTGTATGAAACAAGCAGCCCAGGTCCTCCATTGTTGCGAGTAGAACCTGAAAGTATGTCTCAGTTGTTTGCTGTGAAGACGTCTGAATTGGGAAGCCACAAATTTGAGGTCATCGGCTTTAAGTGCAAAAGCTTCAACTTCCACGAGTGCTCGAACAGTTCTTGTTGAGATTGGGAGATTTGAGGATGTGTGTGGGTCTAAAGCCCAGGTTAAAAGCTCCTCACCACAGAAATCGCCGGCTCCAAGATACTCTGAGTTGAAAAAACCGCTTCTTCCACCGTTTGTTGTCATTGTTAGAAGCTTCCCTCGCATTATAAAGAGCATTTCATCAACCGGATCTCCTTCTCTTACAATGTAGCTTTCCTCTGTGTACAGCACAGGTTGCAAACGGTCACACAGTGCATCAAGAAGCTGTTCGTCCATTTTCTCAAACAATGGGACCTATAGAACCGAAAGAAAGATGTAGTAGTCAAGAGCGACCGCTTACAATGTATGAAGACCAGAGTAAAAGAGAGGAGATGTGTTTTATTTTACCCGCATGAGAAGAGCAAGACAGAGATGGCGTTTGATGTCGCGTCTAAGATCTTTAGGAAGATTACTAAGAAGATTCTCTTCGTCAACACCTCTTGTCTCTTGCCATTTGTACTGCTCATATCGTCGGATTCTCTTTCTCAAACTCTCAGGGAGTAAACGGTGAGCCATCCATTGTTCAGCGTCTCTTCTCTTTACTCTCATCTCCTCCAACCTCGTGGTTGTTGATTGCAGATACGTCTGCCACATCAAAAGAAAACCAATAAGCAATCGAGTTTTGCAAACCCTGGTATATATGAGGAATGAGACTAACTAACCTGCATGTTCCCAATCAAGAACGAGAACAAAACAAGTCCCGAAATAGAAATGAAGACTGCAAAACAGATCTCCCAAATATATGTACTTGTTTTCAGGTTTTGACCGAGCGAACTGTATCAAGAAAACAGGATAAGATTCAAGAACTTATAATCGTTTCTTTACTGCATAATACACCGATAAATGTAATATTTAATACCTGAGGTTTTGAAGACCCCACCAGAAACAGTAAAAGAACTTCTGAGGGAAATCTCGAGATTCCACTACACCCGACTGAAGTGCGTCAAGGAATATCCCAAAGTCGAAAAGAGTTGTGTTTGGTGCCTGAATTGGACAGGACTCGTTGAGGTAGAAAGCACTGCCTCCTGCCTTGTGATTGTCACAGTACAAATCCATGGCCATGGGATTGCATGCGGTCTGGTTTCTCTTGCAAGCTCGTTTCCAACACACTGTTTCACGTTCGATTGAGAACAGATACCAGAAAGCACCAAACACCTGCACATTCACCCCAGTTTTGACCAAAAAGATTAGGCTCTGATCCTAAAACAGTTCGGACAAGGTTAGACCATATTGGACTCACATGACTAGCAAGCATGTAGAGGAAGAGATTGAAAGCAGCTCCAGCCCAAGCTGTCTCAGTGAGTATGCCTGAGGTTCTTGTCACTTCCTTGTAAAGCGGATAGATTCTTATAAACCTCGGTATATATTGGAAGAAAACAACGAATTTCAACAAATTCTTCGTGTTCAGAGTCTTGGAGCCTCTCATATTTGGAATGATAATCAAAATCACCAACTGAGGAAAAACAATCACTCACATGAGCAACCGAGCTATTACGGATATGGAAACATAAAACAACAAAAAAAGAAGCAATTAAATCACCTGTGGAAGTGGAAGAACAGCTAGAATATCGATAATGAAATGTGAGGACAAGTAACGTTTAGCGATCTGTCGTTTGTCTTCAACAAGAACACCTCTCCCAAAAACACGAGAAGAAGGAGCAATGAAGCCAGTACGAAACTGAAAAATGATGTGTATAACGTAGAAGATATCAGTGAAGGAGCGCAAAACACTTGCGGTTATCTCCATTTTCTTGTCAAGACCAAGACATTTCTTAGCATCATCAATCACAGGCACGTAGAAGAACAAAGGATCAAGCGAGACAGCTATTATACAAGCTAAAACGAAGATCTTATTCCATCTCTGAAGGAAAGGTCCTTGTGGGTCAAGGATTTTTCTAGTGGAACCAATCCCTTTTGAAACAGCTTCTTTGAATGAATAAGACTTGTAAGATCTCCTCAACGTTTGGATCCTCGCTGAGCTTCTGTGAAACTTTTCGGAGATTGAGCTTATTGTTCTCTGGAATATTCCTCTTTTCATCTCGTTTCTCCCGGAATATTCCATGTCGGAAGTCTTGTCGGATTTCCAATCCTGAAACCTAATAAATGAAGAACAATTAAAACTCAAGTTCCTAGACAAAACTTGGATTGATTTGAAACACTAACCTCACAAACTTCTCCTCTCGGAAATTCATTGTTGTAGCAGAGATTTTTAACTTCTCATAAAGATTTGTTGGATGCTCAAATTCCTATCCCCTTCTTTGTCAATTCGAAACCCTGATTCCAGAAATTTCGCAAAGACCAAATGAGTGAAAGAACACCAACTTCAATTCAAGTAAAAAACTTTGACTCAAATTTCGAAACTTTTTTCCAGTCTCCACCACGGACATATCAAGTAATGAACAAACTTACTTTAACAGACGCAGTTCCTGTAAACAGGAAGAAACTCTTCTCAAGTAAGAATCAAACCCTAAACGGAAGAGAATTTGAGGAGGACAATAACAGTATTTGGATTTTGAACACACCAAAAGAAGAAGAATCAAATCTTTTATAATGTTTTTCCTCGGAAATAGCGAAAAAAGAAGATGGAATCACAAAAGGTGAAGAGAGAATAAGGAAAACGAAAATACCCAGAAACCAAACAAAGGAAGAGAGAAGAATATAAAAACGAAGAATTTGGAGAAAGAGAGCGAGAGTGATGGTGATGATTAAAGATTGAAGAAAGAAGACGAAGAAGGAGAAGAAGATGAATGATAAAAGCGAAGCCTTTACTAGAAAACAGAGAGGACAGTATGAGTTTCCACGAAAGTCACAAACTTGGCTAATTTTTTCATTTGTGATTTTCTTTTCTTTTTTTGAATGATTTTTTTCTAATTCTTTTAAGTAATCTCAAAAAGACACTAAGACCATCCGCAACGGATGAAAAAAACGGTTCTTGGGTCAGATCTTCGGGCCGAAAAAAAAAAAAAAAAAGAGAAGGGCCGGATCTTGAAGGAAGATCGACGCTTGCTGAAGCGTTTTTGGCACGGGCCGAAGATCCGCTACGTGTCGCATTTTGGGCCGATTCGTCCGTTGACTGCGTTGAAAACCCTATCTCTATTGTTTTGTCCGCGAGAGAGAAAGGAAAGGCGATTGCGGCGATTTTGGACTTCGTCTTTCACCGGCGAGAATAACGGCGTAACGGCCGCAACACAGCAAAGATAAGTCTCCTTTAGCATTAATCTGGCATATTGAATTGTTTTTGCGGTTTGTTCTTGCGGATTTTGGGATTATTGTTCGAATAATTTCGGATTAGGGTTTGAAAGGAAATCGATTTGGGGATTTTGTTTTGTACTTCATTAAATCGACTTCTTATGTTGAATTAGTATGTGTTAAGCTGCGGATTCGGTTATTTGTTAGAGGAATCAAAACGAAATTAGGGTTTTTCCAGATTTGAAAAAAAATCAGATTAGGGATTTTTGTTTTTGTTTGAATAAATCGTCTTTATATCTTCCTTTCGTATGTGTAATCCATATTTTGNTGATTTAATTTTTAACATCCATTGATATATGTTTGTCTAACAGTTAATTTTTGACAAAATTTGCAGATTCTGCAAGAATGGAGCACAATTATGTCTCGGCAAGGGCTTCTTTATCGATTCTGCCTCATAAAGGTAAATCACTCTTCTTTCAAAAGTTATATGTAATCATTAATCTGTTCTTGACTAAAATGTTGTTTGGTTGTAATCTGCTTGTTCTTTGCTTGTTCTTGTATCATCTTCATTAATATGAATCAATTATAATATGAATCAATTATTATCTGAATTACATATAAACTGAAATCTGAATGAATTATGTATTCCGAATCAATAGAGTAACAAATACTGCTTGTTGTTGAAATGAATAGAGTAATAACTAATCTGAATCAATTATCTGAAACAATTATCTTTGAACTCTGTTATAATCATGATCCATGACACTATTCTGTCTCATTCTTATCAATTAAAATATGAATCAGTTATAATCTGAAATGTGAATCAATTATATATTCTGATTTCATAATTAGTCCTTGAATTCTCTTAAGTAACCGATTTTTTTTTGCTTGTTGTTCTTGATACTGCTTTTTCCCTGCTGTTTGTTCTCTTAATTGTCTATTCTCTTAATGAATTATCTATTCTGAATCAATACAGTAATCTATAATAAACTGAAATATGTTTTGCAATTTGAATTGTTTGGTGGTTGTGATAAATGTGTTATGCATTTAAGCAACCATTGAATTCTATGTTTTTACTCTAATGAATTTTGATTTGATTAACATTCAATACCATTGAATGCGAACCACTACCTACTCAATGAACTTAGCATAAATCTTCAAACTTATAACTTAAAATTGTAAAACTTAAACTAAACTAAAACTTACCATAAATCTCTTTTCTCCAAGTCTTTCTGCTTTGTTTCTTCTCTGCAAACTTCTCTTCTCTCCAAGTCTTTCTGCTTTGTTTCTTTCCTCATGGATCCTTATCATGGTTCTCAACCTTTCCTCCACCTCTTAAACAGCCAACATTTCCCCCATGATCCCAACAGCCACATTAGCCTGAGCCAAATTAACTTTAGCCAAGAATCACACCCAACCCCTCCCGTTCCAAACAGTAAGGAAAAGAGAAGGCTGTGGAGTCCCCCAGAAGATGTTGTCCTCTGCTCAGCGTGGTTAAACATTAGCAAGGATGCTATTGTTTCCAACGAGCAGAGGAATGGCACATTCTGGGATCGTATATCTGACTATGTTAATGTTTCTCCTTCACTGAAAGGAGCAAAGGAAACCACGGGTATAACTTGTAAGAATAGGTGGGCTAAAATTAATGAGGGGGTTTCCAAATTTGTTGGTGTTTTAGAAACAGCAACAAGAAACAAGAAGAGTGGTGAGAACGATGATAACGTTCTCACCAATGCTTACAAAATTTACCAAAATGATTACAAGAAACCTTTTAACCTTGAACACGCGTGGTTGGTTTTGAGGAATGAGCAGAAATGGTCCTCTTCCTTGACTGCAACCGCTGGAGGTAGTTCAAAAAGAAAATCAGGTAATGATGATGAAGCATCTTCACCACCAGTTGATGAAGTTGCTGAGCCTAGACCGAAAGGTGTTAAGGCTGCTAAAAACAAAAATAAGAAGCCTAGGAGTGAAAGCATGAATTCAGAAGTGAGTGCGAATGCACTCGATGCATACGAGAAGATGCATAATTTGAAAAAGGAAGCAGCTAAGACCACTATGCTAAATAACCTACTTGCAAAGACCGAACCATTGACTGAACTTGAGCATAAGCTCAAGGCTAAACTGATTGAGGAAATCCTAAATAACTAGAGTTTGAATGTTTTATGATCTGTTTCATGTATAATATTATGCTATGTAATTTCATGTTTAATGTTCTGTTTTCTAATTTTCATGTAAAATATTTATGTTTGTCATTTGTAATCGGTTTATTGTGCAATATAAAAGTATTTTGAGATGAATTGGTAAAATATAATAGTATTTGTAATCGGTTTATTGAATAATTTAGTCTATACTATGTAATCTCTTTAGTTTATGTACAGATTAGATGTTTATATTCTAATCTTCACTCATGTATTATTTACAGGGACCATTGACATGGGCAATTATCGGTTTGGCGTTGCAGCTTGGTGAATCACTCTTCACTGATCCTTTTCCAACTTGAAGAATCTCGAGTGGTTCAGTTTAGATTACAAGAGTTTAGAATACAAATCATGTTTAGAATTGGATATAGGTTTTTGCAAATCATGTTTCAGTTTATGTGATTTGAATTGGATATAGGTGTGAATCAATCGTATTGCTGTTTATGTGATTCGAATATAGGTTTATGAATTGGATATTGATTTGAATCAATCTTATTGCAGTTTATGTTAGAAGATGTGGTGTTTTATACCATTCTGAATTGCATATTGATATACAATTCTGATAATATTAGAAGATGTGGCGTTTTATTGCATTTGATTGTTTGGTTTATTTACCTTCTTCTTCCTCTTGCTTGCAGATTGATTCAAGGGTACAAACCAAGGATTCGATTCAAGTCTAGAAGTCATGATTCAAGTCTACAAGGCAAGGACAAGTATCTTCAGGCTTGTGTTGTATTTTGTGTCACGGATATGTGTTTTGGTTTGCAGACTTGTCCAGAAGCAGTATTGTGTTGTGTTTTGGTATTTAGTGTCACGGTTATGTGGTTTGATGATTTATTGTGTTTTGTTGTTTAGTGTATTCGAATCTACACTTTCTATATAAAGAGACAGCTACATAATTTAATTGTATAGCCTCACAAAACAATCGTTCAAAAAAAAACTCTTACAAAAACTCTTACAAATCTCTCTTACAAAAACTCA
>OVAU01003564.1:0-10958 GCA_900406315.1 Biscutella laevigata subsp. laevigata
ATTTATTAGGGAATCCTTTGTTCTTGTCTGTTGCTAGTTTAAAATGTTCTTTATGCACCTTAAAAAGTATTGTAGTGAAGTATTATCTTAAGCTCTTAAACGGTAGAACTGAGTTTTTGAATCCAAATCGGTTTGTCTTAAACCATATTTCAAAGTCTCATTTGCTTGTTCTTGAATTTATAGCTTCAATATCAAAAGCATACACGATAGTTGCATAGAGATGAGTTTTCCAAGGATGAAGATTATGGAATTATCTACCAAACTCGCACAATGCAGAGGAAATAATCTTCTGGTAGAGAACTGAACCAAGTCAAACCAAGCCTGTACTTCACAATTTGTATCTTCCTGCAACAGTAAAACGAAACCCTTCCTTGCGGCCATGGAGTTTGAGGACAGATTTAAACAATGGAGATGAGATTGAGAAACAAGCTTTTTGTATTTACAGGACAATGCTTTAGCATATCCTCCTCCTAGTAAACATCAAAGTCGTCCAAAGATCTTAGCCTTTTAGAGAATCCTTCAAAGAGAATGGAGGAAAAGCATCCTATCATAAGACACGAAATAGCGATTTAACACAGGCAATATCAAAGCCAATAGACGTATGAGTGAAATACGGAAATAGTAAGATTACTTTGCCATTCTCCTCGGTCAAGTTTTGTCTCACAACTGTCACTTGTTGTAGGAGCCTTTCCATTGGTGTGTAGCTTGGATGATGTGCATGTTCTGCACGATTTGAAGAAACAAGTTGAAACATGTAATCTGTTAAGCTCAGAAGAGGGCCAGAGATTTTCTTGGAGGAAAAGAAAAAGAACTGACCAAGAATAGTGCGGTTCAGATCATCAGCAACTTGTTGTCGGTATTCAGAGCTCAAAAGATGGAACATTGGGGATTTCTCAGGGTCTTCAAAAGCCAGCAATGCCATTACATCCTGTCTCAAGAAAACAAACTGCGGGTTCAATAAATCGGCCATCATTTGGAAGAAAAGAAAACGTAATCTGCTAATACTCATGATAAAACAATCATAGAGGATAAAACAAGAACAAACTTACTTCAAGCTTTTCCACATATTTTTCTACATTCCCAAAAGGAGTCAATCTTGTCTGAGCAAATTCAAGAGCTTCTGTGCTGCATATGCAGGAAACACGTTTTAAAAATCAAGACACCGAAAAACCTGAGATCCTTCTGATCATAGATTCTCACCATTTGCCAGCACAGACNGAATCAAGACATTGAGAAACCTGAGATCCTTCTGGCAAACAAATCATAGATTCTCACCATTTCCCAGCACAGACAAGCTCCACAAAATGAAGACACAGAAGATCGAAATGCAAATCCTTGTTTTTCTCAAGCAAGTCTTGCGCTAGTTGTTCAGTTAGTTCAACAGCCTTCAACGCTTTCTTCTCCAGTATAAAATGTATTATTTCTGAAAACTTAACATTCAATCAAAACATATAATCACAGAGTAGCAGCCGGTCAAAATATGAAAGAGAAGGTGTACTCACGTTTTCTTCTCTCCATGTTATCACGATCAGTTGCAGGTTGCTTTATTCCAGTACTAGAAGCAAGTGAGTCCGCAGTCTCATTGAAGCAGTTGTGCAGAAGATATGACATTACAATGCTGTGAATATCATCATCGTTGACAACCTGTGAAGAGAGAAACTTCTATTAACACAATTTCCTTTGTGCGCAGTGAGTAAAATGTTAACACCATAAACCGATTCTTGAATAATCCAACACACTAACAGAGAGAGCATTAGGAAAAGGTACGTGGATAAGAAACAACTGATATGTTTACTCTAAACTACTGACAGTGAAACTACACATCATTCGAATGGCTAATCCTAAATTCAACAATCGCCAAACTCTGGGCAGTAATACAGCTATCTATTTCATAGTAAGAGCCACCAACGGAGAAGACGATAAAGAATGCATAGACATAGATGATAGCCATTGATTGATATATTGCCCAGACGAAACACAGCGCTACAATAACCCATAAATCAATCGAATAGAGTGGTGTGATCACCATGGAGAATGATCGCCATTCCAATTCTGAAATATCGAGAGAATTCATAAACATTTCACGCGGAGACATGGTTCGATTAGAATTAACTTACGATGTGTTCGAATTGACGAGGATCCATATGTGATCGGTGTAACGCTCCAGTAACTCTACTCGACGCCGACGCAAGAAGCAATTTATGGTTCTCCGATTCCGCCGGTGGAGAAGAAGCGAGAGGAGATGGCCAATACGGTGATGTGTGAGACAGGAGATAGTAATTATCGTATAGAATAAATTTGATTATTTATTTAAATAAATAGAAGTTTATGGTTTTATTTAATTATTTAGTTGATTTTTTCCATTTTTCAACTATTTGTTAATTCTATCTAATAATAACTAGCTGGATAACGAAAACGGAAGATTTATTAGTAAATGCACGCAGCTTCTCTCTGTTTCGAAGCTAATCCAACTAAAATTCAAACAATAATCAGAAGATAGTCTCTTCTTCTTCTTCTTCTTCCCGTTTTTCCCGTGAGAAGATTTTGTTTCTGAATTAGGGTTTTTGGAGAATCCTTCTTTACTTCGGCTGAAAAGGTTTATTGTTCGCTCCTTATTTATTTATTTATTGTCTATCTGAATTTGGAATTTGTCTCCTTATTGATTTATTTTCGCCGACTCTTCGTGAACTTCTGAGACGTTTCTGGGTTTCGATTACTCTGTTTCTTTAGGATCAAAAGAAGGTTAGACAATTTGTTTTCACTTCTTTATCCATTAGCATCTTCGATTAGGGGGATGTGTTGGCATACTTTTTGTTTTAGACAATCAAGGGCTTAGGTTTCTAGTAAACCTCATAATCTTTGCTTGATCGTGCCGAATTTGATGTGATTACTGAAAACCAGCCAAGAAATTTGACGATTTCTTGTAAAAAAACTTATTTGATTGCTATGTTTTCAGATCATATGCTTCTTTCCTCTTGATGATGTGTCCTTGAATACATGTGGTTGATTTCCCTTCTCTCAAATTTACTCAAGGATTGAAGTTTAATGTTGCAGTTGCAGGTTTTCACGAGATATGGCTGGCTCTGGTGAAGACACTGAGCAAGAATGGATCAAAAGAGTGAAATCAGAAGGAGCCATTCCATGTCTCAAACCAGATAACTGCAAAAGTGGTTGGTCAATACCATCTCCTGAGACATTTATGGTTAGAGGACCAAAGTATTTCTCTGACAAGGTTAAAGTACCTGCTGGTGATTTCCTTCTAAAGCCTCTGGGTTTTGACTGGATTAAAGGTCCTAAAAAGCTTTCTGAGATCTTGAGTTCTCCGAGCAGCCGAATCAGGAAAGTTATAGATGAGGAGTTTCAGACAGATGGAACTAAGCCTTTTGTTTGGGCAATCAATCTCCAGCTTCCTCATAAAGACAATTACAGTGCAGTTGCTTACTTTGTCACCACTGAGCCAATCCTTGAAGGCTCCTTGATGGATAGGTTTCTAAAAGGAGATGATGTGTATAAGAAATCAAGGTTAAAACTAATTGCAAACATTGTCAAAGGTCCTTGGATCGTTAAAAAAGCTGTTGGAGAGCAAGCTATCTGTGTGATTGGACGTTCATTGTCTTGCAAATATGTCTCAGGAGAAAACTATGTGGAGGTTGATATTGATATTGGTTCTTCAATGGTCGCTAGTGCCATTGTTCATCTAGCTTTTGGTTACGTTACAACATTGACCGTTGATCTTGCTTTCCTCATTGAAAGCCAAACCGAAGCAGAGCTTCCAGAAAGGCTGTTAGGAGCTGTGAGATTATCAGAACTAGAGACAGAGTCAGCTATTTCTACCGAACTGTCCACGAGCAGTAGTAATGATCAGGCAGATCAAACTACCTCAGAGCAACCGAGCTGGTGGAAAACGATTGGAAATGGATTGTCTAATCTGCTTAATCAAGATACACCCAACGTCAACAATACTTCTCATGGGATTAACCAGAAGGGTATACAGAAGCAGTAAGTTTTTTGTGAGTTGCTTCACAAATTCTTTGTATTTCTTCGATATCATTTCCAAAAACAAAACAAAAATTTTCATTTCTTCAAAAGACCTCAAAATGTATAGATATTTTTTTACCTTTCGCAAATATTGATATACAACAAAAATCTAATTAATGGATCGGTGCATATCAACCCAAAGAACAACTTCAAAAGTCGTTATCCAGATTACGTGAGGTCGTGTAATATTCCACTTCTGGAAGAGTTTCAGTTTTTCTTCTGTCCTCTCTGATTTGATTGAACCCAAACTCAAATTATATAGAATCACATATCATTGAGAGTTAATAAAAAGGATATTATGAGCTAAAATTATACCAAGGATTTTGACCAAACATAAACTTTCAAACCGAACAAACCAAAATTTCTAATTTCGGATTAATTGCAATTTGGATTAACTAATTGGTCAATTAAATTCATTGGATTATTGGTTTTGGATAGGTTCGATTAGCTGAATTGATGGGGTGGGTAACTGATTCTTGTAAAAATTTCTTTACTCAGAATTGAATTATCAAGTTTAAACAAAAAAATTGAAAATACATTAAATACCCTAATTTAAAATATTTCTCGAATTTAATAAATTAAAATTATTTACATCGATCTAAATACGTTAAATTATTTGATTAAAAAATAAAATTCAATTAATTTAGGTAAGTTTTTTAATAACAGAATTTACCAATGCAAATCCATTAAAATTTTATTCCGTAAAATTCTCCACACTTTTAATTAGTTGAAATATTTGATTTATCTATATTTTAAGTTGAAAAAGAAAAGCTGAATTATCTGAATATCAAATTAACAGATACGATCCGCATTGAACCAAATTGAACCGTATGGCACCCCTAGCCACAAGAATAAATACAAAAATAAGCCCAAAAAAACTCTACTGTGCAGATCAAACACACTTTACTCTTTTGACTATGAAAAGATCTTCACATTGATTTTTATTTTACAAAAATAAAACAAAAAAATAAGAAAGAGCAAGTGTGAATAAAATAATAATATCTAAATGAGGAAAGGTGACGAAAGGAGAAAGGACAGCCACAGAAAAAGAGTGGGACCCACGGAACCTTGCTGTAAGCAGCATAGTGTTTCCTTTTGATACGATTCGAAACAAAACAGATTCATCAAAATCCTTATCTTCTTCTCTTCACCACCAACTTCGTTCCTTGTCCCCAGAATACCCAAAAAAAAAAATCACATCTTTCTCCAAACCCTCTTTCTCTTCACCAACATTTCTGCTAAGCTACTCTCAGAAGAGAGACAGAGACAGTAAACCAAACAGAAATATACAGATTCTTCTTCTTCTGATTTATACCCGAGAGGTGTTTCTGTGTAATTTGTATAAGATAATATGAAGATACAGTGTGATGTGTGTGAGAAAGCTCCTGCGACTGTGATATGTTGTGCTGATGAAGCTGCTCTTTGTCCTAACTGCGACGTTGAGATTCATGCTGCTAACAAACTCGCTAGCAAGCATCAACGCCTTCATCTCAACTCTCTCTCACCTAACTTCCCTCGTTGTGATATCTGTCAAGTAAGCTTAGATAGATCCCTCCCTCTCTACATCTCTCTCTTTGGGTAATAGATCAGATCTTGTTGAATAGTTAAAGAGATTTGTTGGTTTGGATCTGCTATACTCTCTTTTGGATCTTCCATGCTCATGTGTTGTTGTTGACTTTCAGGAGAAGGCTGCTTTCATTTTCTGTGTTGAGGATAGAGCTCTGCTTTGCAATGACTGTGATGAATCAATCCACGCACCTAATTCACGCTCTGCTAATCACCAGAGGTTCTTAGCTACTGGGATCAAAGTTGCTCTGAGCTCAAGTAGTTGCAGTAAAGAATTGGACAAGAATCAATCTGAACCTTCTAACAACAACCAACAGAAAGTTCAACACATTCCTAATAAAACCCCAAGCCAGCAACAACCTTCTTCTGCTACTCTACCTCCGTGGGCTGTTGATGATTTCTTTCATTTTTCCGATCTGGAATCCACCGACAAGGTAGAGATGAGACTGAGATTGAATAATGTTTCCTTCTCATTTGGTTTGCAGTTAGCTTATGTTGATTTATTCTTGTCTAAGCAGAAAGGACAACTTGAACTTGGGGAGTTAGAGTGGTTTTCAGACATGGGTTTCTTCGGTGATCAGATTAGTCCAGAAGCTCTTCCTGCAGCTGAAGTTCCTGAGCTATCTGTACAGCATTCAGGTCATATTCACTCATACAGACCGATGAAGTCGAATGTTACATACAAGAAGCCAAGGTTTGAGATCAGAAATGATGATGATGATGAGGAGCACTTCATTGTTCCTGATCTAGGTTAAGAAAAACTGTATTGTGAGCTATGTTTATGTGTAGACAAGGAACAAAAGAATAACAAAGAAACCTATCTGCCTGGATGCCATACCTTTGGTTTTGTCTAAGTTGTGTAAACTATGTTCAGAACTTGTTTACACATTTCTTCTTCTTTTTTGTCCGAATCTCTATGTTAATGTTTTGTGTGTTTACACATGTTCATATCACTTGAACATGTTATTAGATATATGCTTTGTGCGTCACACTCGAATCTAAATTTGTTCTCCGTTTTTCTTTATTCGTTTTAACAAGACTTTGATCGATCCAAAACATCTAATAGGAAGAAAGATTCTACCAAAAAAACCATTCAGAAGAGGACGGATCTACTTTGGTTTCAAATCAAAATCATCACCAAGGAACAATAGTTAAAAACAGAATTACAAAAGACAAAGCAGAGAGGTTAAGTGTTTAACATTTCAACTTGTCTTCGAGAAAGCAGAGAGCTTCAAGATCTGAAGGAAGAGCTGGAATAGCTCCCTTTTTGGTCGTAGTAATAGCTCCACAAGCATTTGCGAATCTCAACACTTTTCTCAATCTCTCTTCCTCCTTTAAAACATAAAATCTGATATCAGTAAGTGGCCTTTAGTTGAGTAATGTACACAAAGATTGTGAAGATTGTGTTTATGTCTTACCTGGAGTACAGATTGATCATCAACAATCTGGTTTAGAAGCGCACCAACGAAGGAATCTCCAGCTCCAGTAGTATCCACCGTATTCACATGGAAAGTTTCAACAGATCCATGGAAATTCTACACAAGAGAATCACAATTTAGTGAAATTCTTGAAGTTAACGCAAATGAGAATGCTCATGTTCAATACCTGAGTGTAGTAAAGACAAGCAAGAGCTTCAAGTTGTCATGCCATAGAGACATTGCAGTCTCATCATTGATTGTTTTGTTTGTAAGAAACTCAAGCTCGACGTCACTGACTTTAATGATGTCAGCTTTGTCCCAGATGCTCATGATCTGGGTCCGAGCTTCTTCAGACGATGGCCAGAGAGGTTCTCTTAGGTTTGGGTCGTAGGAAAGAAGAGCTCCGGCTTCTTTAGCCACTTCCATTGCCTTCAAGTGAGATGATCTACATGGCTCTGTTATCAAACTGATTGATCCATAGTGGAACACTTTCGCCTGCAAAAACAAGAACAAAGCTAAGGTTGGGGTAAATTAACGAACCCAATTATAATTTATCGAAATAAATCAAATTCATCAAACCGAATTTATAAAAAATTGAATGGATATAAAAAAAAAATATATCAAATTTTCGGATCTAAACTGAATCAAAAAAGAATATCATAAAATCCAATGGTTAACTAAAATTAATTAAAATTCATATATATTGATTAGATGTATACTAATATATGTTTAAATGAATTTTAAATCTATAATATTGATTAAAATTATTAAATTATTTAATTGAGCACTACTATTTTATATAAAACCAAACCACTCTAAATCTAAAATCGAATAAATAAGCATTTATTCACGAATGAATATAATTTTGAAAAAAAAACAAACATAACTGCTATATGATTTATTCAACAAAATCGAACCGATATATGATATTATTCCGAATAACCATATTTTTAGAAAAACAAAAAACCGATACCTCCTCTTTAACTCAAACCAAATAACCAATCGTCTAATTACACGTGGAAAATTCTAGCAACGATAAAACTATATGTAATATTTGCGTGTTTTAATTAATAATTCAAAAAAACCTTAAACCCTTTGAGATTTTACGTACGGATTTGATAAGTTCAAGGTTAAGTTCGTCTGGACGGAGAAGCATATCGGCACTTGGATTCCGGTAAAACATAAACTCTCTTTCTCCGTCGGAACGTAAGGTGACGAAAGCAAGAGCAGTTCTAGCTTCCTTGTCAAAACTAATCACATGATCAACGACCCCATTCTTCCTCAAGATTCCTGCAAGCATATGGCCAAACTCACCATCACCTAGCTTCCCAACGAAAGCAGCGCGACCTCCTAGACGCGTGACGGCTATAGCGACGTTTGCAGGAGCACCGCCTGGAGCTTTGAGGAATGCGGTGGATTTGGAGAGGGAGACGCCGGATTCGGTTGGGACGAAGTCAATGAGCATCTCTCCGAAGCTGACGATGAGGCCTTTCTCGACGGTGGTTGGCATTTGATAGAGATTTAGTTTGGTTTCGGGAGATCGGAGAATGATGATTATGGAGAGAGTGAAAAGTGAACGAAGATTAGAGTAGTTTATATAAGAGTCCAAGAGAGTGAATACTTTTGAAGTCATTTCACTGTAACAAACTCAAAGCGAATAATAATTTTGTGTTTTAGAAAACAAGATATGTTTGAATTGAAACTTGGATTATATAAGTTTATAGTAATTCTGGATATAAAATATCTTTTATTTCAGATTTCTTAACATTTTTGCACAAATTTCTTCCATATTTCTTTCCATTTATTTTGTATAATTGTGGTTGATGCATCTTGTACGATTCGATGGACTAATACAGCTCAAACATTTCTGTATTTTTTGCTTCTTTAAAACGAAGTAAAACACAAGATTTGCATTTTCGAGAAATCAATTTTTTGTGTACATATTATTTTGAAGGTTCAATGAATTCAACATTATGTGTGGTTATAGAAAACATTTTTTTTTGTCAATTTTCTAGAAAACATTTGTATGTTCGAAATTTTAACTTTGGAGAATGGATAAGAACTAATTTCATACAAGTCAATTGCAAACAAAATTTTGTATCGCGAGACAGAAACATTCATGTCTTAACTTTGAGGAAAAAGTTAGTCTGAAATCATTTGTTTAAAATGTTTGAAATAGTGCTCGTTTGACAACCTCTTCTCGATTTTTTTTTTTTTTTAAATTGTAACGTTTGTTTGTTTTTTTTTTTTTTCCACGCAAAATAGGGATGAAATTATACTTGCCAAAGCACTAATGTTTACAGACATGAAAGCAAGATACATGAACAAACAACTAAGTCGGCGGTTGAGAAACAACCCCGAGAGGAAGCCGGCGATAAACAAGAGTACCCCGGAAACAAGACAAAGGCACCGAAAACGTTTCTTTGTTTTGTAAGTGAAAATATTCAAACAGGAAAAATTTGCTAAGCACTCATCATCGAGCTCTTGGTCGATTTCCTTTATCGCAAGAGATCTCTACTTATATCCGCAAAACTACACATACCAAACCCCATTAGAACCTTATTCATCATCTTCATGGAACAGTGAATAAGGAAGAGGAGAAAGAAAGAAAGAAGAACCAGGTTGTTTCTTCACGTAAGTTCTTTGGCAATCTCTCGATCCGACTCAGGCAAAACCGTTTCATCTGTTAAAACGGGATCACCCCCACTTCCGTTCTGGTTTTGTTTCGGTTCTTGTGCTTGTTTCATCATTGATTCCATGTCCTGCATTCTTGTGCGGACAACACTCGTTACCAATACTACAAACAGATAAAGATGGATCAATATTACACAGATACACACACATACGATATCATGATCTATCCATAAACAGCAAAGTGATAGGAGTTATTATCGTACTAGCAGCAGTGCCAATAGTCCAGACCCAGAGGATCTTTAAGCCAGGGCTCTTCTCTCTTCCCATTTCCTAGCTGCACTGCATCACAAATTCATTCCAGCTTTTTAGCAGTGACAATCTAAAACCCGACTAAGGACTGGCTAATCGGTGTTAAGAAACCTTGAACAATTAACGAGGTTCAGTTTCGTTACTCTTGAGCTGAATCGAACCTAAACAAGAAGAAGCATTCAGATACCAATCTAGCTAAGGGGAGGTTTCCTTGTTGATTTGATTCTACAACAATGAGAAAAAATAAGGTATACTAGACATCATTACAAATGGGAAATGAGAAATCAATCTGCAGTGATCTGAACGTGATATAACGAACATGAAGATTGCATAAACATCTTCGACCAAAGTTTTTATACGGATACATGAATGATTCAGATATATATAAACCAGGTTCGCTGCGAAAACCTCGTAAAGAAGACGGAGTTTAGACAAGAGGATATAAGACTCGCTACTCAAAACCTTAATTTGAAACCCAGATTCTGAAACCAAACCCTACCTAAATCACAATTCAGCTAAACGAGTTTTATTTGGCGATGGAAATTTGTAAAACCAACTTATCGAAAACAGATTGCAAATATCGTGAACTCCTCCAAAATGAGAACTGTTTGGGTTGAGCAAATCGGAATCCGAGATATCGAGTCAAAGTAGTTTCTTAACATATATAGGGGCAAACAGAGAAAGAATCAAGGGGAAGTAAGAGAGCTAGACAGAGTGAAAACGATACCTTGCTCGATCCAAAGACCTAGAGAGCTTGAACGCAATGACTTTCAGGAGGAAGAATTCAGCCAGAGAATAAATAAAATGTGAAGAAGAAGAAGGAAATCGTGAGACGTGAGTAATTTAATTATTAACCGGAGCGGTATAGCGGATTCTTTTAACCGAAAATGTATAAATAAATAAGTTTTGGTTCAGCCAATTTAACAACTTCATAGTAGATTCAATTCCACATAAAACCCTATTTTTCTCTCTCTCTTTCCCCTTGGCCGCCGC
>OVAU01003565.1:0-10957 GCA_900406315.1 Biscutella laevigata subsp. laevigata
ATTATAAATCTTAGATGTATATAATTATTAATAATTTGGTCTATTAAAATTAAATCCGTGCATTGCACGGGTACTAACTTAGTATTCTATTAAAAAGAAATTAAGTATAAATCTGTTTGGCAACCGGTTTAAGATATTAATAAATTTTAAAANTTTTAAAAGAAAAATTTAAAAAATTGTGGAGTTACTTAAAAATTGTGGAGTTACTTAAAGGATTATCAATTTCTGTGGTTCAGTTTATTTATTAGCTGGTTTAGTTTCGGTTAAGTTAATTTTGTAATTGAGTCGTAGTGAACCGTGTTATAAGGATTCACTATAAGATGTATGTTGTTGAATTTTTAGGAGTCAAATTCTTATTTGCCGAGCGCCGTCTTTCGCCGTCATCACCGATAGCTCGGTACAGTGCTTTGGGCGCCGCCGATCGTGCATCAAACTTCTTCTTCTCCCTGCGTAAAACCTTTTTCCCCTTTCTTCTTTCCTTACCTTCTTTCTTCCCTGACATTCTTTCTTCCCTACGATTGGTTCCGCTTTGGATTTTCTTGTCTGGTTTTTACTCGATTTTTACTCTTTTTGTTGATTGCGTTTTTTCTTGGCGTTGTTCAACTGTGGTAGGTTCTTCAAATCGTCCATCAACGACAAACGTTACGCTCTACTCCTACTGTCGACGAAGCTTGATTTTCCGCCTATCTGTTCTTACGATTTTTATCTTGTTTTTGCTATATTTGGATTTTGCGTTGATTGTGTTTTTCTTGGCGTTGAACGGCAGGTTCTTCGAGTTCGTCTTCAGTCCATCACCGAAAAACGCGACGCTTACTATCGACGAAGCTTGTTTTTCCACCGATCTTGCATCAGACTTCGCTCTACCAATCTTTTTTCCACTTTCGTCACTAGGATTTGTTCTTCTTTCGTTTTTTTTGTCTTGTTTGGGTTTGATTGTGTTGATTGGTTTTTTCTTTGCGTTTACGACTGTGGCAGGTCCATCAACGGCTCGCTAGCCTCGAACTCGCGATGTCTCATGAGCAACCTATTACGGATCCGAATGTTACTACAGAAAACTTTATACAGTTTGGAAATGAGCCAGATCTTTCTCTCGGGTTATTAATGATATCAAAGAATGAGAAGGGTTCTAAACTCCTGGAGAGAGTGTTAGCTCACAGAAACCAAATGGATATAGGAATAGTCTTTGAGGTCATGGAATTTAGCTCTGAGCTTGTAAGGGATCATGTAGGGAGTTATGTAGTTCTCAGCCTTTTGGATGTATGCAACGGAGACCAACAAATGCAAATAGTGCATGACATAGCTAGAGACTCAGAAAGGCTCCTCGAAATCTCTTGTCTGATGCATGGGTATAAATTTTTTGTTGCTATTTGTGTTGTGTCGTTATATTATCTAACATATTTTTTCTTGTATACAGGACAAAAGTGGTCCAAAAGTTAATAGAAATTGTTAGGAGACAAGAAGACATTTCACACATGGTTTCTCTTATGAAGAAAGATATCAAGAAGCTGATCATCAACGAAAACGGAAAATCTGTTATTCAAAAATGCTTGGAGCATTGGTTTGATTATTGTGGAGAGGTAAAAACAATTTTTACATTTCTTTTGTTCATTGAAACAAATAACAGATTAATTAATCAATTCTTTTCTTTCAGTTCATTTGTGAATTTGTATTTGCCAATTGCATGGAACTTGCCTTTGAGCCACATGGCAGTTGTGTAGTGCAAGATTGTGTTCACTATTCCAGAGACACACAAAGGGCACTACTAGTCTCAAAAATAGCTGCTAATGCGCTTATCCTCTCTCAAGACCCTTTCGGGTATTACTTTTAAGATTTTTTAACTTTTAATTCAATTTCCGTGATAATGGATCCACTAACGTTTTTTCATTAATTGCAGCACTAAAGTTATTCAACATGTATTACAACCTGAGTTTCAATGGGCAGTACTCGGTATAATGAAGCTATTCGAAGGGAGGTTTACAAATTTATCAATGAACGAATTTAGTTGGAGGGTAATCGAAAAGGGTATAAAACTATCCGACGACAAACATCTAGCTTCGATCATTAAAGAGCTCACAAGCCAAGATAGTTTTCATGCAATGATGTTAGACCCTTATGGGTCTTCCATTATACAAGCCGCTCTTAAATACTCGAAGGTAAACAAAACTTTTTTTTTAGTGATTCAGTCCTTAAGACAATCTGATTTTTTGGTTCATATGGTTACAGGGGGATAATCATGATGATTTGCTAGAGGCCATTACACCGCATCTCTCTTCTCTTCAAAACAATCCTTTCGGTGAAAAAGTGCTCTCTGCACTTAATTAGCTTGAAGATGTAATTCAGCAGGTTAAAGAACGGAAATCAGAAACTTATATTTCTAGTTTTCTCTCTCTCAGTTTCTTTTTTTCTTGATAAATGCAGATTTGTAGCACCTCGGCAAAGGTAAGTAGGTAAGTTTTTGTTTTTAATTTCCGGTTAGCTAGATTTGTGGTTTACTGTTTTGATTTAGTCTTGGTTTGTAATTGAGTCTAGCTAAGCCATGTTATAAGGTTTAGCTATTAGGATTTTCAGATTCATGCCTTGACTTGAGAAGTTCTAGAGAACTCTTGAGAGAGAGGAATTGGGAGAAGTTGATCGAACTTGTGATCTCATTCTCATCCAAGCGTGTAATTCTTTGGTTGGATGGTATAAACTGGCAGTTCTCTTAGATTCTACAAGAGGCATAAATGTTGTTTTGGAGAGCAAATACGGTTCACCGAAAATCGTAATTGATGGTGTAACAATTGCTAGAGAGGTAAACTTGTTGTGTCCTTGTATCTAATCTGGTGTGAAATCGCTTTGTAGATTTGAATTTTTTTGTGCTTTTCTTGTTAGGTTGAGCTTGAGGACCCAGTTGAGAACATTAGGGCTAAGATAGTAAGACAAGCTGCTTCGAAAACGAATAATCTTGCTGGTGATGGAACAACGACTTCTGTTGTTCTTGCACAAGGTCTCCTTTTTGAAGGATTGAAGGTCTGTAATTTATCATCTTACTTTGTGAGTTCACAAACCAATGGTTGGGTTCAGTGTGATACGTATATTGAACTATCCAGGTTGTAGCTGCCGGTGCAAATCCGGTTTTGATTACCAGAGGAATCGAGAAAACCACCTAGGCTCTTGTCGCGGAGTTGAAGAAAATGTCCAAGGAGGTATATGCTTTTACTCGAATCAGATTCTTTTGGCCATAACTCATTTCACTGTGCTTAAAAAAGGGATTTTTATTTGTTGGAGTGCAGGTTGAAGATAGTGAACTTGCAGATGTTGCTGGAAACAATTACGAAGTCGGCAATATGATTGCAGAAGCAATGACAAAAGTTGGCCGTAAAAGAAACATGAGAAGTGATCCAATGGAAACCTTTTGTTTGAAAAACTATATTTTGGGAAGCTCTTCAAATGATCTTGAAGGGACTGGGAACTGAGATATCGTTTTTCAGCCATGTACTTTTTAGCCAAAATGGATGTCGAGACCACCTGTTAGACGATTTTCCTCAGTCATAACATTAATGTATGTACTCTTTCCTCAGGTTTTTCCGTGGGTCAGTTCAAACGACACTTCCTCTTCCTCGTAGGCCTACACGACTATGTGCTTCATTTGATGACCAGAATAGAAGCCTCAAAAGAACAAAGTGAGATAAATCAATGCATGAGACGTAAGAGGGAGGCAGAGGAGAATCTCGAGGAACTTGAGTTAAAAATTCGGACTGTGAAGGTAATGTAAAGTCATATGATTAATCCAGTAGACATGTCAACACTAGAATTCCCAGTCTTTATACATCTTAACTGAAATCATTAGCTTGCTTTCAAAATGATTGGTTTGCTTGTCATAACCGCATGGCTTATGCTTTTTGTTTGGTCTATACAGAAGCACCACAGCCAAGCAGAAAAAGTTTTGACCACGAAGGAACTTGGGATGCAAGATTTTAAGAATACAGTTGCTGCTGAGACCGAAGCATCACCTTCATCAAGTGGTAATGAGCTTCAAAGTTAGTTATGAAAATAAAATCTTGTCCATAGAGGTAACTGGCACTGCTTCCCACGATATTTGTAATTAACGATGTCCATATTATGTCGTTTGATTGATGACTTATTTTTCCGACAGGTTAAGATGCCTCAAGATGCAACAAGCAATTCTGTTCGAGACACCAAAGGTCTTTCAGGTGCTGTTTCCTTCCAGACCAAAAAAAATCCAGCATATCCATTGCAATTGAAAGAAATTTCCTATTTCAGCCATTGGTAAATTCTGAGCCAGCTCCTATCTTGTCATATTTTTCAGGCGGAGAACATTCTTTCTCGACTTTGTGTTTTGCGTTAGCTCTTCACGATATGACAGAATCCCCATTTCGAGCAATGGATGAGTTTGATGTGTTTATGGTATTATGTCATGAGAATCCTCAGTTTACAAGAATTACATTGGCATGAGAGCTGCAATAACAAACTTTTTGATTCTGAAAAACCAGGATGCAGTGAGCCGGAAAATAAGTTTGGATGCACTCGTGGATTTTGCAATTGGACAAGGATCGCAGTGGATGTTCATCACTCCTCATGATATCAAGTAACAGAACAATTTCAACACCATGAAAAACACTGTTTGTGAAGTGGATATTAGGATGAAACTCACTCACTCTCTCTGTATCTTGCTCTGTTTCAGCATGGTGAAGGCGCACGAGAGGATTAAGAAACAACAAATGGCTGCTCCTCGATCTTGAAACGGAAACCACCTCTCCTTCTATGTAATTGATCTCATATAGGTACATCACTCACTTTGATTGCATCACTCACTTTGATTGCATCACTCACTTAAGCATCATTTATGCATTACTTTGTGAATGCATTTTTGCCTTTTCCTCAGCTTTGAGCCAATGTTTCTCCACGATGCTACTGAGCTCTGCTTCACTTCACATTTTGCTTTCACCACAATAACAAAGCTAATGAGATTTTTTGCGTAGAGCTTTTGTGTAACCTTTAGTTGTATTTTGATTGATTTTACTGTGCGAATGAAGTCAACTATTGTAATTATTAAGTTTATGATTCATAAACTTATTTCATTGCTAATTGCTATGCAACACTTAGATATAACACATCTTTAAAATTTTAAAGTGTAATGAGAGATTGGTAGCAAAAGCTATAATCTATAGATTAATCATGAGCATGTAACTTAACTCAGCAGGAGCTACTTTTGGTCACGGTTTCATATAATGCAGGTTGTTTTAAGTACTGTTATTTTCATTTTAGTTTATAAAATTTTATTTTCATCTTAGTTGGATAAAAGTACTAATTATAATTTTTTATCATAGATGTGTATTGGAATTAGAAATGTATATTGTACTTATTTAATTAAAGTTTTTTAGTAATTTACAATGTAGATTTTAGATTTTGCTAGACTTTTTAGATATTTTTTATGTGGCTTAATTGAATAAGTATATAATAAAATTGATGTATGTAGTATTTTTTATTTTTAAGATTTTAAAAAAGATATTTATTTATAAAGCAGTTGTCTAAATTTTTACTTAAATCGATAAAATTTTCCTCTCAATTTTGAGAACCAAACTCTAAACCAACAACATATAGTTGTACTATGTCCACCAAACTAGTTGCCACAAAAGTTATTGCAAATACATTTTTATGTCCATCATTAACTAACCTGGTTTGAAAATGAATTGCTTAGCAAAAATTAAGACATGTAAGCATTATAAACATGAGATACAACTACTTTTATGGTGGTTGTCCCGCAACATTCAATTGTCAACTGATTGCTCAGCAAAAATTAAGACATGTAAGCATTATAAACACCATGCTGCGTTTCCTTAAGCATGCTCATATTTTTGTAAGTTCAAAATGAATATGAAAGTTAATGTTGAGATGTTGGGCAACTGGGCTGCAGATTCTTAGTTCCATTTTTTGTCAACAACAGAACCTTAGTTCCATAGTTGGAAAATTGACGTCCAGTATGTGCATCCGGCATTGACTAAAACGTGAATATATAGTGTTTAACTAAATTAATAGGAACAATAAATAAGTAAAATTTAGACTAATTAGATGGATGATAACTATGAAATATAAGTTATAAATTGTTTCATTCAAGATTCAGTCGATTAGGTTTCAGAATTCTAGTACAAGGAAATGAATTGATTTAATTTTTTATTGGCCAAATTAATGGGTTGTAGTAATGCAAAAAGAAAAAAAGCGTACAACGTAACACAATTCAGCACCATCGTTCATATCACGAGTAGATCAATGTTAGTATTACTTGATCAACAATTGATAAGATTGAAAAATAATATAAGGGTCAAAATATATGGACATTGATCGTATTCGCAAGGATAGAACATGTAAGCCAATGTAGTCATCTTTGCTCCAAGTAAATATTGGCAATGTACATCGCTTTATTCACTATGATAAGTGAATCAGAGACAATAAATTGTTGCCTTTTTTATGAGAATAAACCGAAACAAAACAATGAGTTGAAAGAAGTCATGTAAAGACTTTTGAATGCAAAAAGGATCTATTCGAAAGAACTACCAAGTGCCAGAATATCAGCCTTTTCTGTTTCGGCAATGTAGAACGCGTAATACATTATTTGTTCAAGTGTACCAGAGACTCTAATTATTTCCTTTTTGTCATAAGAAAATAGTTTATTCTAATGAAACAAATGCACGATGGAACTTACATGTATACATAGCTCTTGTTGTGTTTGGAGAGACGAAAACCATAGTTGGGATTGAAATCACATAAACTTGACCAGAAGTAATCTTGGACTCCATTTTGTATCTTAAAATGGAATATTTTCTTCTTAGCAATGAGGGTGTTCGACCTGATGGTGGCTTTAACTCCCAACTATGAGGGTGTTCGAAATGGCACACACGTCTTTCCAGCCTTTTTGTGAATCTCCCTAGATGGATTCTGAAAGATATAGAGTATACACCAGGTGGGAGATGGAATATCACTATTCTATCAACTCCAAACCACCATATCTGTTGTAAGCAGGCTACAACATGGACCTGTTAAAAGAAAGATTCCAAAGGATTTTACTTTCAATCCATAACCACAAAAATAAAGCAAACTGATACACTGATAGAAGCATCGTATGTGTGTCTGAAGAAGATTCATATCATGTGCTTCAGCGACTGTCTCATGTTTAATAGAGTAAGTATCACACAAAAACCTGATGTTAGTTTAAACGCTCACCCACCAATGTTGGTTTTGTTTTATTTATTATCCTAATCATCTTGCAAGCCTGAATGAATCATCATTAGAAAAACACCTCCATATTCATGAAGATTATGCAAGAACACTAAATGTCTATATTAGGCATTCATCAAAACTTAAAAGCAGAGTCGGCCCCTCACACCAACTAAGAGAAATATGACAAAATAATCAATCATTAATCCTCACACAGAACTTTTGAAGACTTCATTTTATAAACGTAAGAGATAATTGTTCTACTAAGACCTGAGAAGTTAGGGATCAACAGTTCATGGCAAAATGGCATCACCAGAAACCAAGTTTGCAATGATCTTGATATCTACTTGTTGATCTTTAAAAATATTCAATTAGTGAATGCTTACTTGGATTCTACCGATTGCAATCCAATTCCATTATCTATGATCTTCAATTCTATTTATAGCCATTCCTCTTGCCGAAATTGCTATAAAAACCCGTCCAACAACTTTATCAATCCAAAGTTCCTAGAAAAAATAAAAGAGTTCATATCATTAAATTGAAATTATCTGATGACTAAATTCTTACAAATCATCCAAGGGAAACCAAAACTCAAAAGCAGAAACTAAAACCACCACATTTTGCCTATACACAAACAAAGTCAAAGAACAATGGGAAACATTACACAGAACTCAGCTTTTGGCATCCAAGGGGTCAAAAAGAAATCACGTTTGATAAAGCCGTAGACTTCTGAGCCGTTCATGTACTGCCCAACTCGTTTACTATATACATACTTGGGATGGTTTCACATATCTCTTCCCTGAAATATAAGATTGATAAGATTCCGAGAAAGAGAATAAAATCCTGAGAGACCAATTTACCTTTGTGAGTTTGAACGGATCTTCCGTGGCTAGAGACATAAGAGGAAGACAAAATATCGACAATGCTTGATATTTTATTTTGTTTCTTTCCTCGAGTCGTAAATAACTGGGTTTAAGAGCAAACCCAAGAGGAGAAGAGAGAGCCTTTTGAATTTGAGCAGTTCGAAACGGATTTGAAAATCTATTACGAAGAACACGAATCGATTTGTAATGGGAAACAAAGCGGTTTAGAGGGTTCGAGAATTTTAATTATTGCAACGATTTTTTTTCACAGCAAAAGTTTTAGATATATTGATAAATTTTACAAGAGCGGGAAATGGAACTATAATAGACGGCGGTAATACAAAATGCCGTGAAGAAATTGGCGGTGTACCAAGATAACCCCTAGACAAAAGAAACCAAGATAAAAAACAAAAGTTAACACCTGAGATAGAGAAAGTAAAGCTGAAAAAAGGCTGAATAAATCCAAATATTATTGAAGAATTTTGAACGCCTAACGCTTGCGTAGAATGTATCCCACCCAAGTGAAGAAATGGAAAGACCACGTGCAAAGACGAAACAACAGACTCTTGGAAACATTGGAGGACTAAGCCTGTTTTAACCCGAGAATAGTTTCCATGGCACAAACAGAACTACGATATGAAAGCTAAAACAGATAAGAACACAGAGAGAGCCTCTTTCCATGTACCAAGGCCGAGATCTGACTAAACCAGACATAAACCAACTCCCACCCAGAGACAAGGACCTAGCTGAAACCGGATCCAGAACGGGACTGCATGAGCACCACTAACAACCTCGCCGAAGAACCACATCTCGCCATCGCACACACTGGGGGAAATGGAGTGACGAGTAAAAGAAAAGAACGAAAGTGACGAGAACAGAGCCGAGCAAACCTTGGGACAACAACATAACCACCGAAACCTCCAAAGCACGAAGCTATACCAACGAGGCCGAAAAAGGTGTCGAGGCGAAGAGCAGGAGAAGTCGGAAGGGACAAAGCAAAAACTAACCGAAAAGAACGAGGACTAACGGAAGCTACTAGCAGAAGATAAAGACGAAGGCCCCTCCTCACCCCGGAGCCGTCGAGGCCACCGGTGGAGGAGGAAACAAGCAAATCTCAGATGCGGTGGCTAGGGTTTCACAGAGAAGACGAGAATGTTTTGTGGTAGTTGTATTTTTTGAATTGCGTTTGACAGAAGTCGATTTATAAGGTGAAAATAAGAATTTAGAGAAGAGTGGAATATTTTTAGTAATGATGATGTGTTAAATGATGAAGCCATCTAAAATTGGACACTCTAAAAAGAATTTAGAGACGAGAATGTTTTGTTGTAGTTGTATATTTACATTTATATCTGTGATTTATATTGTGTTTTGGTTTTGTTTTGGTTTTGTTTTATATGCAATAATTTTTAATAGTTTTATAATCTTATATCATCCCCTACATATTAAAACAAAAACATTTTTTAAAAATAACATTGCATTAGCGTGTGATCTACAAAATCATTGATGATGTGTCATCCCCATATTATCTCTAAGAAAATATTAAAATAAGGTTTTTTTACTAGGATAATTACAATATATGCCACTCATATATTTATTAACAAATTTATTTAAATAATAAACATTTGATTTATAATAATATCCTACTAATTATTTAAATTAGTTATTTCACGTTATAATATTTAAATTTTTGTTTTTATTATTTATTTAAAAACCCAAATATCTCTCAAAAAATATTTTTATAATTACCATCGATAGATAATTATTTAAATAACTAATATGAATAAAAAATATAAAATATAAAAAAATTTCAATATTAATCTAAGATATATTATTTTGTTGGGGTAGGTTTGGAAATATTTTTTTGGGGATTTAATATTATGAATATAGTTTTAAATCATCATAGGTATCATCGTATGATTACAATTAAATATTCATGACTTTGCATTTGGGCTAAAAAAAAATTGTTTAGTTCATTTAATAAAACTTTATACTCAAAAAATATAAAGTTATTAAAATTGATTTGTAATTTAATAATTATATAGGATTCATAAATAAATTAACATTGAATAAATTACAAATTAATTTTAATAATTTTATACTTTATATGTATATAAATCGGTATTATATTCATATTTCTATTTTTCTAATAAATAACAAATTTTGCATATATAACAAATTATATTAAATTTTCTTAAATTTATCATTATATTTTATTTTCTATTATAAAATCCCGCACATAGTGTGGGTATTAAAATCTAGTATATATTAATTGAGAAGCCACTTAGCCTAGGTGTCATTCATAGAGTAAATTTAGGAAATGTTATATTTAATTATTAAGGATTTTAAAATATTCAAATAAACTAAAATAACAAAGTAAATTTATGAAATATAATACTCAATTTCGAAATTTAAAATCACCCTATCATATATATTATTGAGAAGCCACTTAATCTAGCCTAAGTGTCATTCATAGAGTAAATTTAAGAAATATTATATTTATTTTTCGGGATTTTAAAATATTCAAATTTCTATCGCATCTCAATTGTCAAAGTAAAATTAGAAAATATAGTACTCAATTTTTGAAATTTAAAATATATGATTAAAACAAAGAACTTAAAAGATAATAATAAAAATAGTATTATTATATATTAATATAATATTTTATCACATGCATGGCGTGGGTCAAAGTCTATTTTTCATTATTATTGTATGCATCCTTGTATCTATAATCTCTATGGTGTTATTTAAGGATCACTTTTAAGAATATAACATTTAAATCAATAAAATATTACATGATATGTCATTAGGAAAAAATAATTTAAAGAAAAAAATAAANGGATTGGAAATCTATGTAATTTTCATTAAGGGTAAAAATGGAA
>OVAU01003567.1:0-10957 GCA_900406315.1 Biscutella laevigata subsp. laevigata
GTGATCATCTAATAGCAGCTTGCTAAAAATATTGTTTGTTATCCGCCGCTTCAACAGAATGACGACAGTGGAGTTTAAAGAGTGGGTTTCATGGAGACATCACTTTCAATCGATCTAGTGGTGGACTTAACGGAGTTTAACGATGATATCGGCGATGATAACGAGCTTGCCGAATTTCAAGAAGAGGTCGACTCTGCACAATCATCAAATGAAGAAGAAGTTAATAGTGAATGATACACAATGTAAAATATATTCGATTTTGCATTCGGTTTTGATTTCTGTTTTGATTTTGATTTTGATATCAGTTTTGAATTCAGTTTTCATTTCGGGTTTTTTTAACAATATAAAATAATATTCAGTTTTGAATTCTGTTTTGGTTTTGATTTTGATTTATGTTTTGATTTTAATTTTGATTTTGATTTTGGAATTCGGTTTTCATTTCGATTTTGATTTTGAGTTTTGATTTCGTTTTTGAATACGGTTTTGTTTTTTGTTTTTTTTAACTGTGTCCGTCGGAAATCTGTCGGAATTTCCGACGGATACTAATGATTGGGAGTATGTTTGGCAGTATAAGACCATGGGTATCTTCGTAATTAAGAACAGTCGAAAATCCGTTGGAATTTCTAACGGATTTCCGACGGATACAAATGATTGGAGTATCTTTTGGCAGTATACGACCATGTGGAATAACAACAATTTGGGGTTTGGTCCGCTTAGCCGCTAATTTGTATAGGTTGGAGTTAGTTAAACATGTTACAATAGTAGCCAACATGGTGAAACCACATTTACATTCTTAAATACAAAATTTATTTTTCATAAACTACAAATTATTAAACATTATACATATCGTTATGTTACTTAAGGATCTCTTGCAGACATACATCGATGTTTTTCTAAAACTTATACCATTTTCATATTTGAACCTATTTTACGGTTTATGATCATACTGTTATAATTTACATGTGTTATATATTCAATACTTGCATAATTGATATGTGTTATATGTGTTATATATATATATTCAATAAGTGGATTTAGGGTTAAAAACCTCAAGCCGTCGAAAATCTGTCGGAATTTCCGACGGATCCCAATTCACTTTATCCAGAATCATGAATTTGTCTAAGTACGTGGTACGTAATTTTTTTTTGGCGGACTCTATTAAAATTCCTGAAATAACAATTCAATGTTTGCAATAAATTTCACACGGTTCGTAAATTTTTTGGTGGTACAAATTCCACATAGGTCGGAATTTCCGACGGATTTCGAGTTTTACCGCCAAAAAATGGCGATCCGCGTGAAATAAATTTTGCCGACGAATCCGTCCGTCGTAAATTTCAGTGTATAAAGGACCCCTTCCTTCTCATTTTCTCACAACTCAACCATCAACCTCTCTCTAAAACCCCTCCCTCTCTAAAAACCTTCCAATCTCCGGCCTTAGAATGTAAGTCTTCGAGTTTCTTTTTAAATTTTTAATATCTCGTTTAGATTAGTCGTTTAGAAATATAATAAGTCGTTAATAATCGTTAATTAAATAATTAAGTGTATATTTTTTTGTTAAAAATTGCTAAATTATTAATTAAATAACTAAAAATATTTTAATTCACTTATATGTCGAGTCAATGTCATGGATCATACCGAAGGGTTCGAACTTCTCCATCTGTGAGTACGAGGTCTATCAGGATTCCCGAAAGGGTCCCGAAAACACAGGCGCACACCCAAACTTCTACGACCCATCAAATCCTAGTTGAAGAGCTCTTGCTTCAACCCGGGCATGAACATTGTGTCCCCCTAGATCCGGACACTCTTCCCGGGAAAACATGATTTCGTCTCTCAAGAGCATGATGTATGGGATGCTACAGAAAGGAATCATGAGATATGCCGAGCTCGATGCCGATACTCGTGATATTTGGTTCTGAAATTTCGTGGTAATTAATAATTTATTTACTCATATTTATAAATTTAAATTCTCAATTTGTTAAAAAATTCAATTTTTATTGATTTTTTAAAAAACAACAATATTTTACATGGGAATCGAGTCTAACGCCGATGGTCCGGAAAAAGTTCCACGAAGTTGCTCAGGATACATATCGCCAGAACATTAACGAGTGGAAGGACAAGTGGAAGAAAGAGGGTGCCATCCCTGACGGAGTTCACCCGACAGTTTGGGATGAGCTGATTATCTACAAAAACTCTAACGAGGCGAAGAGAATTTCAGCCATTAATTTCCAGAATCGCTGGAGTACTCGGGGTGATAAGGGAATATCAACCCATAATTTGGGTGCCAGTAGTTCACCAAATCACCCATCAAATGGTAAGCTTTATGAATTTTAATTTAAAATTATTTAAAAATTAAGTTTTAAATTTATTTAATTTTTTATTTCATAGAAATAAAAGTCAGGCCCCGGATTTGCTCGAAGTCTTTTAGGGGACCCACACCAACAAGGCGACAAGAAAAATCCCGGATCTCGTAGCTCTTGAAGTAGTCGAAGCAGTAAATGAGCAGCGGACCCAACTTTCTCAGGACGGCTCAAACGTCATTTCGCAAGAGGAGCTCAACGATTTAGTTATCCAGGTATAATTAAATTTTTATTAACTTAATTTTTTCTTTTAAAATTTTCTAATAATAATTTTTTTTTTCTATAGAAAACTTCGCAGGTTAAGGGTCGTCGCCACGAATTCGGTCGCATGAACATCGCAAACTCGTCGTCTACCTCTTCGGGTTATAACACGAGCAACAACATGGTTTCCAAGTTCCAGGCAGCTCAAACAGAGATTGAAATACTCAAAGCCAAGAACGCGGCGTTTGAAGAACAAATCCATGCTCAGAAAGAATTCCTCTGTCGCATGTTCCATAACTACCTCGCCCTCCGTGTCCAGATGACGGTTTCGGCTCCGCACCTAGATTCAGCGCTGAGACTTTTTATTTAAAAAAATAATTTCCTTTTTATTTATGCATTTTGAATGTTTTTATAATTATGAAACAATTTTATTTTAATTTTATTTTAATTTTCTATTTTTATTTTCATTTATTTAAAATAAATATTTTATTTAAATAATATATATATATATATATATATATATATATATTAACGAATTTTGGACGACCAGTTCCGTAGGAAATTCCGTCGGAATATCCGATGAAACTTCGGACGGAATATTCTCTTGGAAATTCCGACGGACCGACCGTCAGATTCCAACGAATATACCCGTCAGATTATCCGACGGAAGGTCCTTCGGAAATTCCGTTGATATTTCTCACAGCCAAGCTGCCGGAATTGTCGTCGGAATTTCTGACGGTCTATTCCTTCGGAAATTCCGTTGATATTTCTCACAACCAAGCTGTCGGAATTGTCGTCGGAATTTTTGACGGAATTCCGACGATAATTCTGACGGTCTATTCTGTCGGTAATTCCGACGGTCTCATTCCGTCGGAAGATCCGTTGGCCCGCTTTTTGACGGTCTTTTCCGTCAGCATTTCCTACGAATTTATGCCTTCGAAAATCTGTCAAATGTCCGACGACTTGTCGTTTTCCGACGACGCAGAACCGACGACCATATTCTGTCGGAAACGGCTATTTCCTACGGATTTTCGATGGTTGTACCCGTCGGAAATGGACATGTTACGACTTGTTGTGATTGGTACTTCAAATTGTAAGAAACATGTAATATTAAGGTAGGTTGCAATTATTTCTGAGAGTCATAACATGTACTCCCTCTGTCCCATAATATAAGATTTTTAAGGTAAATGCACAATTATTAAGGAAATTATTAATTACATACAATAACCATTACTAATGTATTAAAGCTACGGCAATAATTTCTTTTTTAAAAAATCTAGAGATTGCAATTGGTCTATTAATTCTTCAAGTAGTTTGACTAAGCTTTAATTAATTATTAGTAGATGGAAATATTAAAACTTGTATTGAAAATTGAAAAAAATCTTATATTATGGAACAAAAAATAAAACCTAAAACATCCTATATTTTGGGACAGAGGGAGTATATATTATGTCCAATTTTCTGATATCTGGTAGAGTTTTTATTGGTACTGGTAGTCTAAGAATCAGTGGTGGAGATTTAATTCTATTGGGAGTTTTCAAGTTAATCACCGTGAAACTAGCTAAGTTTAGGGTGTGATATGTGAGAAAATAAATTCGTATTTCTTCTTTTATACTCCATGATTTATGATATGTGTACTTAGGTCTGATTGTTATGATTAACTTTTATGATATGTATGATGATTTTGATGTTATGTTTGATGATTTTGGTGCTAGAAAATATTAAGGTTTGATAATATGAGTTTATGATTTGATGAGATGCTAGATTGGTTAGGGTGACATGATTAAGTGATAATATGTTATGACTATGATTAATAATGAAAACATATTTTAAGATCATAATGTTACGAGAATGATATGAGAATGACTCAAAATGTCTAGGTAGGTCATAATTAGGTCGAGTATGTATTTGAATTGATTGTGTACAAAGATCACACTACAGATAAGATGGAAATGACTAGATACAAAGACCATGCTTCACATCTAGGAGTTCGTTGTAGATGGTAGAATGAATTTCCGAAGAATAGTGAAATGAAGCATTTGAAATGTAGCGAGTTTTGAACATTATATCATCTTGGAGAAGGTAATTTAGTAGAATATATCACATGTTTTTAATCATCAAACTATAAATAAATATAGAGAAGCTGCGAAACAATGTGCAGTAGTAAAGAAGACCAAGGACAAAAGAACAAACTAAACATAATGATGGAAACTCATAGAAGATAACGAGCAAGCAAGGAATTCACTAAGATGAAAAATGAATTCCTTTGTAATGATTTCGAAAATTGTTTTTGTACAGATTTCATAATACAATTAATGGGAAAAAGGAAAAAAGAAAATAAAATAAAAAAGCACCATGTATCTGAGCTAGAGTAGTGTTAGTTGTTAAGCACATGTTATTCTCCAGTGTTAAAAGAGCAATCTTCTTCGAACAAAAAAGAAAAAAAAGAAAAAAAAAGAGCAATCTTCATGACCAATTGGCGAAGTTGAACAAAAATAGAAGTAAAAATTTCAGTTGTTTGAAAGTATATCATAGTGAATACGAGAACTTGAGGGCAAGTTTTGAACATTATACCATCTTAGAAGCTAATTTAGTAGATTATATCACATGCTTTTAATCATCAAACAAGAAATAAATATGGAGAGATCACAAGCTATGGAATAATGATGCAATAGTAAAAATGACCAAGACCAAATGAACAAACTAAACATAATGATGGAAGCTCATAAAAAATAATGAGCAAGGAATTCGCTAAGATGAAAAATGAATTCCTTTGTAATGATTTCAACAAAAAAATAGTACATATTTCAAAATACAATCAATGGGAAATTTTTTTTTTTTAAATTAAGAAAAACACCATATATCTGAGCTAGAGTAGTGTTAGTTGTTAAGTACATGCTATTTTCAAGTGTTATTGAGCAATTTTTACGACCAATTAGCGAAGTTGGACAATAATAAAAGTAAAATTTTAGTTGTTTGAAAGTATATCATAGTGAATAAATCGACGGTTTGTCAATACGACGGCCAATGCAACTTTCGTGGGTGTACTATCCTAACAGTGGTTGAGCAATTTAGGCCGAGAGTGCCATCGTTAAGACTCCCAATACTTGGATAAGGCCACCCTCGTCATATATCACATGTTTTTAATCATTAAACAAGAAATGAATATAGAGAAATCACAAGCTGTGTAATAATGTTGCAATAGTAAAAAAAATCCAAGAATTCTCAAAAAAAAAAAAAAAAACCAAAAACAAAGGAATATGCCAAACATAATGATGGAATCTCATAAAAATAGCGAGTAAGGAATTTGCTAAGATAAAAAATAAGTCCTTTATAATGATGATAATAAATGTAATCAACACATATAACCTAATGGTTTTTGCTAGTACGGTCTTTGTGTTACCTGGAATCGAGTTCTCCTTAATGCATGTTCTGACAAAAAAACAATAATGATGATAATAAATTTATGATCAACATATATACTATGATATTGTGATAAAGGAATTTAGTAATTTATAGGATTATGACATGATATAAACTATATGTATATTACAATTTAATCCAATCAATAATGATAAATAAGAAACAATGATTTTAAGTAATTAATTAAATAAATAATCTAGAAAATCTAAAAGCATATATGTATGCAGGAGAAAATAATAGCCAGTTATGATATTATGGATTCATATGATTTTAAAATTAATTGTTAATTTCTTCTGATAGTTCTAAGTGATTATAATAGTATATTTAAAACTCTTATAATTATTATAAAAATAAACTTTATGAAACAAGTGTTCTAATGAAAATATTTGAAATTACTAGTTATCAGGTTGATGTTTCGAGTTTTTATAAGAGTATTTATTTCATTCATCTGTGAGAATTTGAGTTAGTAGACTAGTATTTGTTGATCCACAAAAGTTAAAAAAGAAAATTTCATAATAATTTTTATATTAAATAGAAGTTATTACTCTTCCGCTGATTAAGCCTAACAAAAATTAAAATATGAGAGATTTTATTAATTGTTCAAAAAAGTAAAGTAACAAAAAAGCGATGAAAAACATATAAGCACCATATTAGGAGGCAAAAGTCTAAATGAACGGTATCGCAAAGGACTTTGTCTTTCTTTTCTCTCTCGCCCACTCGTTACAATAAAAAATCACAGTAAAAAACACAAGATCATTATCTCCAAAAATCAATTTCTTCTATCTTTAAAAACAGAAATCCATATCTTTAAATCCATTTGTTCTATTTTCACTGTCTTTTCTTTGTTACGATTGTTGTCTCTGTGGATATTAATCAAAACTACTACAATTTCTTTTTAGTTCAGACTTTTTTTTTTCTTCCGTTTCGCGTGTGATTATTAACTCGAGGTAAATTAGTTGATATCACACGCGGAATAATCAAAGACCCAATTTTTTGGAAATTTTCGGAGGAAGATGAAGAACCAATGCCAATACAATGGTAAAGACATCTTTTCGTATTTCCTTATTTTTTGTTTCCAACAACTCATTCTCTTTCTCTTTCTCCAATTTTTTTCTGTGAATCTAGAAATTCTTTGTCTGTTAACAGACGTCACTTTTTAATTTATTAATAACTCAATTTTGGGCGTGAAAAAAAGAGAGAATATTAAAGTATATTGACTATTGGGTGTGGTTTCGTTCAATTTATTCTTCTGGGTTTTTGTATATTCTTGATGAGAAAAACATTTTCAAAACAGAACGTGTTGATCTGTTACCACTTTCTTTTTTTTTTCGTTGTTTTTTTCTCTTTCTCTTTCTCTTGTATTTAAGATTTCTCGTAAATTCGTGTCCTAAACACATTTTTCTCTCTTTCTCGGGAACAGAGTTGTTCTTCTTCCACAGCTACACGCGTCTCAGCTTATCTTCTTGCTGTCAATGAGATCCAATTTGTAGCTTTTTAAAAGTTTTTCTTCTTTCAATCTCTCTCTCTCTCTGAAGAAAAAATGGCTACGAAGTTTGAATGGTGGGCTAAAGGAAACCGTAAAGGAACTCCAGTGGTCGTTAAGATGGAAAACCCTAATAACTGGTCAATGGTGGAACTTCAATCACCATCTGAGGAAGATTTTCTCCCATCTTCATCTGAGAAATCTCGTCACAAAAACGCCAGACAGCTCACTTGGGTTCTTCTTCTTAAAGCTCACCGTGCCGCAGGTTGTCTCACTTCCCTAGGCTCTGCATTAATCGCTCTCGGCACCGCCGTTCGTCTCCGCATCGCCGCTGGGCGTACAGATGCTGAAATCTCTACCTCCGTTCAGAGAAATCCATCTGCGAAATCGAAGTCGAGGTGGTTCTTTTCGTGCTTAAAAGTGTTTCTATGGCTTTCACTACTGCTTTTAGCTTTCGAGATTGCTGCTTATTTCAAGGGATGGCATTTCGAAACACCGAAGCTTCAGCTTCAATTTATCTTCACTACGAAGATTGGTGTAAAAGGTTTCTTTGATTGGGTTTACACGAATTGGGTTTTGCTTCGTGTTGAGTATCTTGCTCCTCCACTTCAGTTCTTAGCCAATGCTTGTATCGTCCTCTTCCTTATTCAGAGTCTTGACAGGCTCATTCTCTGTCTCGGTTGTTTCTGGATCCGATTCAAGAAAATCAAACCGGTTCCTAAACCGGATTCAGTCTCCGATCTTGAATCCGGCGAGAATGGTGTCTTCCTTCCTATGGTTCTTGTTCAGATCCCTATGTGTAATGAAAAAGAGGTAAAAGCAAAACATAACTTCGAATTAGTTTATTTCCTCTTCTAACTTTTTTGACAAAGTTTTGATTTTTCATGTTTTTTACAGGTTTATCAACAATCAATTGCGGCTGTTTGTAACTTAGACTGGCCAAAAACAAACATTCTGATTCAGATTCTTGATGATTCTGATGATCCAATCACACAGAGTTTGATCAAAGAAGAAGTTCATAAATGGCAGAAAGAAGGTGCACGTATTGTGTATCGTCACCGTGTGAATAGAGAAGGTTACAAAGCTGGGAATCTCAAATCCGCCATGAATTGTAGTTATGTCAAAGATTATGAATTCGTTGCTATCTTTGACGCTGATTTTCAACCTCTTCCTGATTTCCTCAAAAAGACAATTCCTCATTTTAAGGTATAAAAGTTTCCTGATTCTTAATTGAGTTTCAAATTTGGTAAGCTTTTTTGTTTACATACTAAATTAGTTGTCTCTTTACAAATGGTAACAGAACAATGATGAACTAGGACTGGTTCAGGCGAGATGGTCCTTTGTGAATAAGGAAGAGAATTTGTTAACTAGATTACAGAACATTAACTTGGCATTTCACTTTGAGGTTGAGCAGCAAGTGAACAGTGTGTTTTTGAATTTCTTCGGATTCAATGGCACAGCTGGTGTGTGGAGGATCAAGGCTTTGGAAGATTCAGGCGGTTGGCTCGAGAGAACTACTGTTGAGGATATGGACATTGCTGTTCGTGCACACCTTCATGGCTGGAAATTCATTTTCCTAAATGACGTTGAGGTATTGTAGCATATCAAGTGTTGTATTTACCAATACCAACTGTTTTATTGGTTGTTTGATTCATGGCTCATGTTCCTGTATATTTTCAGTGCCAATGCGAATTACCCGAATCATATGAAGCTTACAGAAAACAGCAACACAGATGGCATTCAGGACCTATGCAACTATTTCGCCTTTGTCTACCCGCTGTCATTAAATCAAAGGTAAGCCTCCAGACAAGCAAAAAACAAATTTCTGTTTGTTAACTTAATGGTTTGTACTAGTGTCCTGTACAATTATGGTTTTGGGTTTTCTGATTCCATTGTGTATGTTTTGCAGATAAGCATAGGCAAGAAATTCAATCTCATATTTCTCTTCTTCCTCCTGAGGAAGCTCATCTTGCCGTTCTACTCATTCACACTCTTCTGTATTATCCTTCCAATGACTATGTTTGTGCCGGAAGCTGAGCTTCCCGCTTGGGTTGTCTGCTACATACCTGCTACCATGTCGTTCCTCAACATCCTCCCTGCCCCAAAATCATTCCCGTTTATAGTCCCATACCTTCTCTTCGAAAACACAATGTCTGTAACCAAGTTCAACGCCATGGTCTCCGGTCTGTTTCAGCTAGGAAGTGCATATGAATGGGTTGTTACAAAGAAATCAGGGCGATCATCAGAGGGAGATCTAGCTGGTTTAGTTGAAAAAGAAGACGAGAAAATGAAACATCATCAGAGAGGCGTGTCTGCACCTGAAACAGAGTCTGAGAAAAGATCTGAAATGATGAAGAAGAAACCAAAGAAGAAGCACAATAGAATGTACATGAAGGAGCTTTCGCTAGCGTTTCTCCTATTGACCGCAGCCACTCGAAGTCTCTTATCAGCTCAAGGAATCCATTTCTACTTCCTCTTGTTTCAAGGAATATCCTTCTTACTTGTGGGTCTAGATCTGATTGGCGAGCAAGCTGAATGACATGGAAGAGCTTTGACTTTTGAGTAGTTGCTTGTAGAGAGACTTTGTACAAGAGAGGAGAAAATGGAGAAACAAAGAGGAAAGAATGCAAATACATTCTGTATGACATCAAAGAACGTAGATGATAGATCGGCTTCACCAAAGGAAGGACATGAATAACTTAACTGTGTTGGTAGTATGTAAGCTTCTGTATGTTCTTTCTTTGTTTTCACTCTTTTGAGTTTGGCCACACTTTTTTGTTCTTTTTTTCAAGTAGGAGATTCTTTTGTTCGATTAAGAAATCAAAATTATTCTAGCACGAGGATATGAACAATACGCGTCTTTACTCATCTTTTAAAACGTGTTTTTTCTCAGAGTCCTTAGACCATCCGCAATGGCGGGTTGAGACCAATTAATTTGGGGTTTAGAAGCCAAAATTTAAATCAAAAACATTAAAATGGTTGAGGATCGGTTCTGGTTTGAGATACTTCAGATTTGGATCAGAACCGACACGTGTCGGCATCNTAGAAGCCAAAATTTAAATCAAAAACATTAAAATGGTTGAGGATCGGTTCTGGTTTCAGATACTTCAGATTTGGATCAGAACCGACACGTGTCGGCATCTGATTGGATTTGAATTATCGAAACCAAAACGTGTGTAGTGGTGTCGTTTCGTGTAATCACTTTGTCGAGCAGAAGGAAAAAAAAAGCAGAGAGAAGGCGATTGGCGATTCCATCGATTGATCTTCGAAATCTCGCCGGTCGTCCGATTAAGTCGCCGGAGAGGAGGAATGAGGGATGATATTCGACGGCGAGACTCGTAGTGGCGACGGCGAGGCGAGAACGCGAGGCGAGAACGAGATTCGAAAGCTCGATTTCGAAGATCTCATTCCGAACCCTAATTTTGCGAATTGGGGTTTTTTGTTGGTAAGGAAGTTTCTTCTTAAATCCTTTCGTTCTTCGCGTTTTTTGATA